>QOCX01003678.1:1842-16811 GCA_005959815.1 Sarcophaga bullata | reverse complement strand
CTTTGTGGTGAATACCTATACTTTTATTGTTTTCCCATTGCGTGGGGAATAAATCAATACACCGTAAAAAATGTAAAAAGATAGAAATAAAATAATTATAATTATTCAAGTCCTATATCACGTTGATCAATTTTTTGTGTAAATTAATTTAATTTTATTTACATATATTTGCCGCTGACTTGTGGCATCTTATTATAAACCAAATATCGTACATTATTGCTTTATCGCTTAAATTAAATCTACCACTTATGCGTTAAAAATTTTAAGTTGAACACATTGTCCTTAAACATGCTTTTCGGCTTTTTTGACAGTTGGTATGTCAATTGTTGTCTTATTTTGGTTAAAAAAAGTCTTGTTTATCATAAAAAATGTGCGCTAAAAATGTGAAATGTGAAAAATATAAACGTTTATAATTAGTGAAAACATTGAAATGATAAAAAATTTCATTTGATACTGTTTTGAAAATATTAACTGGCAAACCGTTTTTCCAATTGGAAGACGTAGAGTGATCCTCGAAATCATTATCTGCCATGGAAGACACTTAATTTTTTTGGGATTTTTTTGGAATCACCTCCAAACTTCTAGACCAACCCTTGAACCGGTTATCCCCCCCCAGTCCATTCGTGAGTAATAGGCATCGATTGAGGGGCTATGGCTAAAGAAACATAGCAACAAGAAGAAATTGGAAATTGCGCAGTCAATAGCCAAGGCTGACGAACTGTTACAGGTAATATGATAGATTAAAAATTGAAAAAATGAATTTCAGCACAGTTAAAAGATTTTTTTTTTTTTTTTTTTTTGTCAAAGAACGGGCTCAAGAGATACAGATACTTTTATAGTAAGAAAAAAGGAACACGAAGCTACTAAAGAAAAGATACTCCAGTTTATTGAAATGAAATATAAAATATTGATGCCGATTTAATCAATAAAACTATGGAGAACGATCAGATGAAGGCTCGTTTAGAAGATTATGAAGGTCGTCCTATAAATTTTAATGCTTTGGTAGTTAAATATGTAAAACTGATGAACAAATTAGAAGGTGATGACGTACTGAAATATTCTAGTGATAAAGACTTATTGGAGAGGTTAAAAGATTACTGCCATAATATGAAACTTAAAATATCATCAAATAAAAGTCCAAAGATACATAAAGTAAAAACACGTAAAATTAAAACAGTGGAAGCATTTGTTCAATGTAATCTATATGAAGAGCCAATGACGCCCACTAAAACAGCCTCACCTCCTACGAAAATTCACAATGTTTCAGAAAGAAAAGAAGAAATCTCTACCGTAGCTTCGTCAACACAATGTAATCTGATTGAAGAAAACGTGACTGCAAAAGTCACAACGAAAGACCGGACAACTCAGTGTTATGTCTCAAAACGAGACCAGGGATCTCAATACATTAGTACAATGATAACCAGGCAAACAAACACCGAGAAAGTTATACAAAAGCATGTACATGTACAAACAATGTTTCCTGAAGATCAAACTGGTCCACCAGTAGATGATATTTTAAATACTTTCATTAAATGGGCTCATATTAGATCAGTATCGCCTTTGCAGGAATCAGCACCACACATTAGTACACAAGAACAGTTGAAGAGCTTTAAAACCATTGGTACGTGTACAATGCTGTGTAATATCAGGCGTAAAATAGATTACTTACCGCCTAATATTTCTAAAATTAAACAAGAAATAATTACTCCATCCGCCTCGCCTATACCTAATACCCAACGAATAACCATGAATAGACAATGTAACACTATGCTTCCAAATGTAAACGTTAACACAAGCAATCAAAACCAGCACCATACTATACTTAATTTATTGAATACTGCAGCAAATACGTCTTCACTGGGTGAATTTACCTGTAATGCTTTCAATGAACTTTGGCAAATATTCGGTAAAATGTTATTGAATTTATTGCAATCTAGCAATGCTGGCATTTCAAATTCCCATGCTAATTCCACTATAAATCAGCAACAGTTTCTTGATTGGCTCATGGGTCTTTATGTCAGTTCCCAACCACAAGCAACAGCTTCAGCTGAAACTCAAACAGTGGAAGAATCAGGTATGCTGCAATAAATGTTTAATACTTTCTAATTACTTATTAATATTTTTATTTTATACAGTTCCTATGACATCACACAGTCCAGTAAGCTTTAATAGCTCATCTTCCTTATTTGTCGAAAATATTCTACGGCCTCAAGCTCAAAAAGCTATGCCAAATAGAGCCAATAGTACGGAAATGGAAGCAGCTATTAACTCAGAACCTTCGCAAGGTATTTAGTAATGAATATTTTTGAAAAACTCTAAATTTATAATTATATTTCACTTTCAGACTACACTGACAGCGCTATCGATATGGAAATTCAGCAAATAAATACTTTTTCGAATTCAATTGAATCTTCAGTTGAAACCCAGAAAAATGATCATGAGTTAACCTTTAATAGTATCTCTTGTGCCAAAGAAAATGTTAATAAACCCAAAAATAGTATACTTGAACAAAATCAAGCTCCTATAACCGAAACTAAATTATCGAAAAAGAAACGTAAAGCTTTGAAAAGACTAAAAAAGAAGAAATATCATGAACAGAAATTATATAACATTGAAAAAGATCCTATTAAGGAAGATAACTTTGAATCTACAGGCAAAACTTCAGAAGATTGCAATGAACACTTCGAGACGGCAGTGGATTTTTTGAAAATGTTTACAAATACTCAAGGAAATACAGAGATCTGTAAAGAAAACTTCACTAAAAACGATAATCCACTAGAGCAATGCGCAGGTGAAACTTCAGAATCGAAAAGAGTGATGGACAATGCAAATGATTTTAATTTTATTAAGCCCTCTTACACAAGCCCGAAAAGGCACAAGAAATCCATTACCTCTAGCAAAGATACTTTTTTAAAACCCGCCACAAAGTGTAAAACACAAAAATCTTCCAAAAATGTTGAAAATAAATATCAATTACTTTTTGGAGATTCTGATAGTGAGAGCGATGAAATGGAAAGTGAGTGTGACGAACGAAATAAAAAACCTGTGATAAAAAGTATAATAAATTTAAGTAATAATACTAGTTTAGAATATAAAACCGATATAAAAAGGGATTTAGCAAATAGTCAGGATTGTCAGGATCATAATTTAAATAATACTCTTGTCCCGATATATAAAGAAGAGAGTTCAAATTCTACGACTGTTGATCATCAAAGTCAAACTTTTAAAAACAAACCAAATTCTTTACCAGATAATCCGAAACCAATATTTAAACAAATGAAAACCACTTTTATTGAAAATGAACCTTTATTGAACATAAAATCGCCCAAAGCAGATACTACGTGCAAAGAAACCCTTGTGTATGATTCTCCGCTTAATTTACATGGTATTACAAGCAAGGAAAATAAACCCACTGACACGGTAGTAATAAAATCTACAACACAGAATAATGAACCATTGACAGTAAATTCTATAAATGCTGGCAATGAATTGCCTTCATTAGATGATGATGTTGAAGATAAAGAGATTCAAAAAAATTTTGATACAAATATAGTGTACACCAGTGACTTTGAAAAAGATTTTGAAATATCTTCGGACGATGAAAGTCTTCCATGTGATAATGAGTCTGTCTTTAGTTCAATAGAGAATTTGGCAGAAGCCACAGATAATGAATCCAAAAATATTTTATCAATCGAAAACCAAGATACAGAAAAACAGGACAAAGATTGCGTGGAAGAATTGCCTGAGAACATTGATAATAAATCGTATGAAAAAAATATAAACTCGAATATTTCAGCGGAATATGGAAACTCAGAAGATTTTAATTTCCTTGATACTACAAGTGCAGAAAATGAGACTAAAAAGAAGAGTAATAGAGATGAGAATGATCAAAGTGAGGAAGCAACCAATTCATTGCAACATGATAACAGTGTTGAAAATAATGAACAAATCAGTTCATTAGACTGCCACGTTATCACGATTTCTGACTCTACCGAAGCAGAAAATCTTTCAAAAATAATGCAAGAAACACCCAAAGAGAACGAAGTAATTACTTTCAATACATCGCCTGAAAGTAATGAAATTGGTGATATGATCGCTGATAAAGAAGATCAAAACAATTTCAGTGATAGTTTCGATAACGGCTTATCAATCGATGAAGGCCCGGCGAAAGGAACTGAACAAGAATTTGATGCTGAACAACAACTTAGTTCATATAATGCTAAAAATAATTCATTAAATTCGTCTAGTATATCCACAATATTAAATACTTCTCTATACAATGAAGTGCTATCAGAGTCTGTTAATGTCATTGTGGACGATATACTCAAGGATCAAAGTTGTAGACACTCCTCCACAGGAGAATAGACATAAACAAGGTCGTAAACGGAAAACAGATCCTTTAAACGATTTGCTACCATGCAAACGTTCACAACGCTTAAAAGCTCAACAGATTATATTGGATCATCCTTAAATTTAAGTAATACGCCCATTGAAATTGGAAAATATACAAAAAAATTAAAAGATTCCCCTTGGAAAGAAACTGATACAATCTGAAAAAATTACTCACTTGACTAAAAGAACTCCTCTATCGATTTCCAATGCAAAGCAACTGAAACGAACAATCTATCTATATCAGAGATGGGGTTTTCACAGAAAGACAACTTGAAGCATTTGAACTTAGTGTACCACAAAATCATGAAGCCTTTAACATTTCAAAAGAAAAAGATTTTCAATCCAGCTTGATGCCCAGCAAAATTAGAGAAAGTTTGTTTGGAAGAATCTATTGGTATTTCAAATCAAATGGAATGAAACTCGTTCAAATCAACAGCAAGTGCAAGTGCCTACAAATAGTCAACCAGAAGTGGAAATTAATCTAGAATGGTTCGAATCGCCACAATCACCAGCGGAAAATCATGAAACAGAATCTAAACCAGCCTGTGTTATACCAACGGAAAGGCCACCACAATTTGTTCCCAAACAAGGCAATCAAACACTGCTAGATATGCTAATTAATTCCTATTCCATGAACTGTCACAAAGAAGTAACACAAAACGTCAAAAAAAAAGAACGCCAACAACAAAATATGATTGTAAATGAATTTGAAAAACTTATCTTGCAATATTGTTACAACGAAATGGAATTAGATTCTGATTGTACCGCAATACGTTTGATAAATAAACTTCTTTCCGTATGTCCAGAGTATAATCTGATATATACATCTATAATACAGGTTTCCCAAAAAGTGGAATCTACTCAGGTTCCTGAAAAAGAACTGCCATCAATTATTCAAGAAATGCCACCACGTCACTTATCCAAATGTATGCAGCGCTTGTTTCCAGTTATAAAAAATTTTCTAACAAAAAATCATTGTTTTTGTATAGAACTAATGGAACAAATTGAATTAGTACTCTTTTGTCCAAAGCCATTAGAAAAACTATCGCTTGATTCTACGTTAAATTTGACCCAACTTTATCTGATGGCATGTAGAGTGCAAGAATCTATTGGCCTAGAAAAAAATCCAACCCGTCTTTTCATTGCGAAATGCTTGTATTTTTATGTACAGAAATCAATTCTAATGATTCATGAGGTTTTAATGTGGTACCCTACCGTACTGCCATATCGTGAAGACAAAACCTATGATCGTTCGGATGCCTTAATAACTGTTATAGTTCACATACTTATGAATACGAAATACGATATGGATAAATCAGAGCTGCGCGGTAGATCTTTACTTTCCAAACTACGCTATGAATATCATTTTGAACCTTTCAAACCCAAAGCGGAAGAGGTTGTTAACGTACTAATAGAAAAACTTAAAAGCAATAAATCCTATAATCTATACCAAGCGTTCTGTTTACTATGTAAGCGTTTGGGTGTTCAACACACACAAAATGTAATACTTTTGCAGTATTTATTACCTTTGGCACAAGAATATTACTGTCTTGCTTTAAAGACTAATGAATTTGACGATTCTATAGCTATTTTATTAGAAGTCATTTCTATGGTCTTAAAACCATTTCCAAGCAATACAGACGTTAAGACATATTTGAACGAATTTTCGCGATTTCTTAATAGCATTGAGCGGACTATTATACAGGAAGCTGCCTTATGTGCTATCTTACGTCTGCAACGATTTGGTGTAGACAATTGTTACAATTCGTTGCGACATTTCCAGCCAAACTTTGAATTAAAAACTAGTACTCAGGCAATGTTAAAGACATTTCTCTATCGTCGAACTTTAACATTTTGGAAGACAAAAACATCTGAAAATTCTGTACGCTATTTAAAATAAAAAAATTATCGTAATTCTTCTAAATGTTATATTGTTTCGTAGAGCAACGCTTAAGATAGAGCTTAAAACATAACCTACAGAGATCAAACTGTAAGGAATTACTCTTTTTAGAAAATTTAAATGTAAGATAAATCAATAAAAATTACAATTTGGGTCAAATCCAACTAGTTAATAAACTCAGGAACTTAAACATTTGTATTCACATATTATTTAATTTCTAATTGTAAAAATTTAAAATTATAATCTTAAAGTAATGCTGCATAATATTAACAAAATTCACATGATATAAGAGAACAATTAGGATAGGAATAGATTTTTCCAATTATATATAAAATTTCATTTTTGAATAAATTTTGTTTCAATTGGTTTAATAAAACAAATGTATATCTGAAAATGTAATTATATCGCTATGTAATAATTTTAATTATAAGTACTGTTTGAACTGTATTCTTTAATTCTTAAACTAAATATTTATTTTTAAATTAATAAAGAAAAATATGTTATTTTTTAATTTGGAATCAAAAAGAAAATAAATTATAATTATATTATAGAATAAAATAAAGTGCTTTGGTAATATTTTTTTTATATCACTAAACTGATTTCTAATTAGTAACTCGCCATAAGAATATATTGGTGCAAAATTCTCAAAAATGAACAAATTATTCTTGCGTTAGAAAATTTCTTGTGGCCAACGAAGTGGCGCTCATTATTCCTCTCTCTGTCTGATAGAATCATATTTGCAGTCCAATAAATTTGAATATGAATACACAATCAGAACCACTAATGCGATAACTATTAATAAATAATACGAGAAAGACAGTATCATATATAGACATATACAGGATTACAGTACTGTCTGTACGACTTTGTAATCAAACCAATTTTATTCTAGGGTTTAGTGGTTAGATGTTGTAGCAAAGAAATCATCAAACGCGGCGGACGTGGAATGTTTTCGAAATAGTGGAATCTTGAATTTTCTATTCCATTACTGAAATAATAATAGCCATTAAGACAGACGTTATGCGAATTCAGTAGTAGAGAATGTCGAATAAGGATCCCTAGACTTCCCATAATGCAGTGAGTTCAGGAATTGATAGCGAGATATCCTATAATATTATCACCTGGGTTCCTGGACATTGAAAATAATTATTATATTCCTATTATTTTCTTGTTCACGCCTTTAGTCTGAAAAATGCAGTGTAGTTCTTACAACAACGTAACTGTCATATATAGGATTAACAGTCCTGTGCATAAGGATAAATAAAAGTTTTCACCCATTTCCATTTCGAGGGATGGGAGGGAAAATTTACGTAATTAAACAGCGGCCAGAACATTTGTGTACAATCTACCCAGAATACATCTTCAGAACCTCAGCAGTCATAAAACAAGTGACTTTATTATTGTGACAAAGATGATTTGGATGAAAGTTGTAGACCTTTATAAGACTATCATTTTGTTGAGCAATTCCATCCAGTAGTAATAGATAAATAACAAAACAGGCATAATCGGCATTACAATGAAACTTTATAGGATCAGTTACGCTGGCTGCCTATTTAACGTAACATTGCGATATTATACAGAAAATTTATTTTCCAAAAATATTCAAAAAAGTAAATTGTAATTTGGACAATGATTGTAAAGCTATAATTTGTTTTCCAACTCCTGTGCAAAAAGTAAATAGGCATACAAAAGTAGGGAAAGATCCTTAAATCTGGCGCTTTTTTAATTTCACACATTCGCACTCCGAATAGTGAATATTTGTACATCTGATCTCACAATGTTGGTATGGCAATGCCATTTTGTTAAACACTTTCTTAGTCAGCGTTGCCAATAATTCTCTTATCTTTATATTTCTGAAAATAAAAATGTGTTACTTCCTCTAGCTTTGCCTGGCTGATTTATTTAAAATTTATCGAAAATACTTGTTTTAGTAGAAAACAAATTTAATGTAATTATTTTTGCATCTCACAAACCAAAAAGGGGAAATCTTGGCAAATGGCAACGCTGTTCACAGTACATAAAAAAAGCATGGAATTGATAAGTAATTGGTAACCGTCTAGGTGTTATTTCATTTTGGAATTGAAAAGCAACTGGTAACCATTTAGGTGTTTTAATTTTCATCTTGTCCACTTAATCATGGTTTTTCCACACATTCTTCCATTTGTAAATTGGAAGTGAATGTGACTTGTTGAAAATTAAACAATATGTCTCTAGAGAACGTACAATGTTTTTGGAAAATATACAAAATTAAAAGTTGATGGTTTATAATGAACCAAAGCGGTTAAAATTGAAAAATATTTAAGGTTAGTATTGAAATTTTTTGATGCCCCATACAACTTAATTGGTGTAATAACCCATTGCAATAAATTCTTTGTGATGATTAGTTATACCGCCCCAGTCTGATAATACTATGCGGATTGGATTTTTCTAACTGATTATTATTACTTAATTTTATTTATTTATTTTAAACAACTGAAATTAATTCAATTTTCGTATTTTTGTTTATTTTTCTTTTAGAACTTATAGGTTAATATAGAGGCCGAAAATTCTTTAAAGGCGTGAATAGCAAAATTTAAGGTTAGTAATAGAAGCACAAGTTATTTCTAATATGAAATCAGAAAACCCGTTCATTTCCCAACACAAAAAGTTTGCAAATGAACAGATTTTATATGATGACCTTTTTGTACCGTCCCAGTCTGAGATTACTATGCTGAGTGGTTTATTTTAACTGAATTTTATATTACAAACATATAAAAATACATTTTTTTTCTTCAAATAACTAAAGAAAATTTTCATTCTTATTCCAGGTTCATTTTGTTTTCATGACATACGGCTTTTCAATAACGGCCATTTAATGCCTTTGAAAATAATAGGTAAGCAAAAATTTATTAAAAGAATAATATATTATGTGATGATAATTAAAGTAGACAAGCATATATCTAAATTATTTGTGTTGATTAATTCGTCTGATTATAAATGTAATGAAAATATTTATTTTTACTTCAACGAATATCTAACACGTGCTTTTTGTAATTTTTCAGCATATGGGTTAAATCCGCTATTGGCATCAATGCTGTTTTCAATTCTAAAACATTTCAGTGTTGCCAGATCTTAGGCAAAGGTGTGTATAAAATGTCTTTTTCTATTATTGAAGTCGAAAGTTTTCTTTTGAAAACGTTTGTTTAAATTTCGTAATAATAAATATATATTTTATTTTATTATTTTCGATATTTAATTTGTTTATTAAATTGGCGATGATGAGTTTTTAGTTATCCCTGTCATAAAGACAAGCTTGATGATACCAACAAGCTGAAAACCAATTTAATAAATAATTGTTTTATTAAAACCTGCAAAACGTGTATGCGAAAAACAAAACTAATAACAGATTTTCCTTTATTTACAGGCAAGGATGGATTCCCCCCCATGTTCCCGTGCTTACTTTGATTAAAAATATGTATATTATTTGAAATAAAAAAAGTTAAACTCCTATTCTTTAATTTTTTGTAAAAACCTAATTATCGTTAGAAATAGAAAGGATTTTGATTTGACAATTTCCTGAATTTATGTTCTCTGTATTTCACATAGAACTCAGCATTGAAGTTAACAAAGTGAAGGATTGTATGTCAATATATTCAGTGAAACTTAAACGCGAATATTTCAAAAACAAAATAGTAAACTAAACTAGGTGTGTGGGGGGTTTGAAACATTTAAAGGAATAGCAATTATAAGATGCAAAGGCGATTTTTTATCATTATCTCAAATATGAAAGCAAAACTGATCAGATCTCCTTCAGGGGATAATATACTGGGTCTATGGCGTATAGAAATTGAACTCCAATTGCGTTGTCAGTAGGCCAACAATGGGTAGTTGCCAATAAAAAATCTTCTGGTGACATTTTGGAATGTTTGCCGTCGTGATACCATTTCCGTTGCCTCTCAATCGAGCCATAAATTGCTTGTTGTAGAAACTCTGCAACTTCTAAAAGTGTAACAAACAGATTAATGCGTCAATTGGTATCAGATGGTAAAGGGCTGCAGGAATTAATCTGCCTCGCTTGTTGCCAACTACCGGTCTACTGGGTGTACTACAGTGGTTTGAAATTAGTATTGAAAAAGAATTGAAAACACCGCGTACTTACTGGGCCACCCTCGTAACCTTAAAATTATTTTCCCTGTTACCCATCTCCAATATTTTTCACCAATGCCTATTTCATTTCGATTCCATTTCATTCTATAGAGCTGCCGGCACTATTGTGAATAATTAAAATTGCATTTATAAGAAAGTAGTTTCAAATTTCCCCAAACATTCATTGGAAATAAGAAAAGGAACTGATTAATTTATATATTGATCTTATTGAATTATGTTTTCATATACTTTGCCGGACGGTGGTCTCCGTACCAACACATACATAACACCGGAGGGTAAAATAAAATTTGATCCACCTGTGTTCGAACAACGCTATACAACGGCCATACGTATTGTTAATGACCGGCGATGGAAACAGTCAATGAAGAAGGTATAAAAGCACACGAAAAGTTCTCTGTATGGTTTAAAATAAGAATTTTTTAATAGATTGTAGATTTCGGTTGTGCTGAATTAAGGCTGTTGCCACTGTTAAGACGCATACCTGGCGTTGAACATATACTGGAGGTAAGTGATTGAAACAAAATGCATTTTAAAAGAATTGGAAAAAAAAATTATTTGTGGTCCGTCTACGAAATGCACTTTGAAGGAATAAATAATTCATATAATCTTTAATGTTGGAAGAATTAGCCCCTACTAAATATTTGAGGACATATAAAAAGCTTGCATTTAAAAATAGGATTTGTTTGACAGCAAAAACATCTCGAAGTCTTCACCTCTTTTATTTATAATTAGAATTACAAAATTTTGCCAAGGTTAATAATGTAACAGTAAATTTAATATATTTCCATACTTAAAACCATTATTATTTATTAGAAGACCCAAATTCATAGTCAATTTAGCAATCGACATTCGACTTTAGTGCCGAAATAAGATTATTGGATGATTTTAATGTTTCGTAATATTTTTTAAATTTTTTGGTGGTGTTTAAGGATGCTGGATTAGAAACTATCTATCTTTTCTATGGCTTGTGTTTTCCTGAAGTCTTACCTTCCTATGTTGTTCCAGGATAATGTACGAAAACGTCTATCGTTTCTATGATTTGTTTCTTCCTTCAGCCAGTAAAGGGATTCCGTTGGTTCGAAGCTTAAGGTTTCCAGAGCTGTGTGAACCTTTGCTTTTAGTTTTCAGTATCCGGAACCTTTCCAACTGCCACTATATCTTGGTTCAACGGTTTTCACGAATGGGAGCACGGATACTTTGATCTTTTATGCGTTGCTCAGACTGAATCTTTGTTATGAGGGTGTTAAAATTGTTATTTCGTAAGTCTTGACAGTAAGGACACCATTCGAGGCCAGATTTAAGATCATTCTGAACTGAGTTAGGGAATGCAGTGATATCTCTGAAAATGAGTGCGTGAACCCATGTGAAAGATTGGGTTCTCACTCGATTTATAATAGGGTTGTTAGTTCCAACCTAATCTGGTACCCTTATGAACTTATCGGGTGGGAAGGCTGAAGCTCTGGTAAGACAGACTAAGGTGTAGCGTAGAAAAGTTCCTCTGGCCATCTATTGACAGTGGTAGAACTCGCTGCTGGGGCTGAGTAAACCCAACTTGACACTGGTCAGAAGGTTCCTTAAGCATATCTTGTATTAGGTCGCTGTTGGAGATCTGGAATAAATTTCTGTAGTGAAGGTCGTTATGGCATCTCGCCTGGCTGTAGTTATTCGTCAGTTTGTCTTCTGTTTCTTTATTTTCACTATTTCTATTCGAATGACTTTACTTCCCGTCTTGACGAACACACTGGTTTCCAAGACCTCTCTAGGTGATTTTGTATTTGCTACTATGACTATACACGTCCTCAAACCCTTACAAATTTAAGAAAGATCTTTCACCTCCACATGCATATTCTCATAATTAAATACTTAAGTAGTCTTTGCTACTTGCTAATAAGTATAGATTTTACATAAAAAAAAATATTAAGTGCAATAACGGTTTCTTTGTTTTTCACATTTTTGTTTATTTGATTCTGTTGATTCATTGTTGTATTTTTAATATATTACGATTAATTTCTTATGGATATTAATATATATTTATATATAGATAACCTAAAATATTTCTTAAAGGATTTTTTTATTTTTATTTTTTTTTTGTTGATTTTTACGATATTTTATAGTTTTGTTTTATTACTATTATTAAATAAGATAATTAATTCTACTTAAATTATATTTTATAAAAAAAATTATGTAATAATAAAAATATAAACAAAAAAAAATTAAAAAAATCAAGCTTTAGGTGACACAAATTAAAAAAAAAATATGGTAGAGGGAGATAAAAAAAATTATAATAACTGTAACATAACTAACAATAATATTAAAACTTAGCAGAAATAATGATACATGATCATATTTAATAATGGTTTTTGATAGGATGAATATAATATATTTAACAGTTTATTTGTTTTTAAACTAATTAGAGATGATTTTGAATTGAATTCAATATTTTTCATTTATAGTTTATAAAAAAGAGTAGAAATGAAAATGAAATAGAAATTCAATAATCACTTATTTAAAGTTACAAAATTTATTTTTCTTTCTCTTCTTTTTTATTTTTATGCCAATTGATTGTACATATTATTGTAATATAATTTTAAGTGATGATTTTCTCCATTTTTTTTTAAGTAATCTTTTATATTTACTAATTTTTTATCTTTATTTTAACTATTACTAATTTTTTTATATTTGTAGATAATAGATTTTGTTTAAGTGTATATTGTATGTATGTATGAATATCAAATTTTTTGTAGTTTGAATGAGAAGAAAGTTGGTTTTTTTTCAATGCATTTAATTTTATATGATCGGGAGGATTTGTTTTACTATTCATAGTTTGTTTAATACTTTTTTCATAGATTTTTTCATGTGGCTTATAATTCCTTATAACGAAATATTTTCATCAAAATTTTGTTCATTTTACATTTATGTGTGTGTGTGTGCCTGACTGTCTGCTTGTATGCATTACTGTAAATGTATGCAACTTACATTTGTTTTTCATTTAGCATAAACTAATTTAAAATTCTTAAAAAACTGAAATTCAATGATTCATATTAAGAATAAAAAAAAATTTTAGATTACCACCTATAAGTGTTGTTTACTTCACATAAAATAATTCTTTTTTATAGTTGCGTGAATGCATTGCTTCTGTGTTATTAAATTTCCATAATAAACCTTTAACATCTGGACTAAAATTTGAATTGGAATCATCTTCGTGTAGACTTTCGGCTGTTGTTAAATCAGTCTTTAAAAGGCATCGTCTTGTACGTTCCCGTTTAGTGCCTATCGTAGAACTTTGCTGTTGCTGGTGTTCAATCTCACCGGCAGCTGTTGACGATGAAGATGACGACTTTCGCGCTGGAGTTTTTGTAGTACTGCTACGCTTTATAGTTGACTTTGTCGTCTTCGTTTTAGACTTCGATACGGGTGACGATAATGTAACTTTTTTAACTTTAGATCCCTTTTTGCCTCTGGTTCGCTTACCTATAGGGGTAACTAATACAGATGTGTTATTGTCACATGCTGACGTCATGTTCGGTGTTTTTAATATCAATTTTCTTGAAGCGGGAAGTTTATTCGTATTAATTCTACGTTTGCTATTTGTTTGTTGTTGTCGTTGAGCTGTTGCTTTACGTTTGGTATAATGGTCGGATGTTTCTGTAGCATCTGTTTCGTCGCCACTTTGGTCGTTATAATCAACATCATGTTCACCATCGCGGTCCACGTCTTCATCGTAATCTTCGTCCATAGCCTCCGCGTTGTTATGCTGTTTTCCATTATCACATTCATCTATTTCCATATTGTTCTAATAAATTTTAAAGATTATTAATAAGATTATGATTGTCGTACATAATAAAAAAGATAACTTACTTCATTCTCATTCTTCTTGTGATGTTTTTGTTTAGTAAGCTTTTCTAGTTCCAAAGTTTCAGCCTCATAGTCCGATACTGAACGTCCTAACAGCGCGAGCATTACTCGTATAGCATTTGTTGGTTTGCCCTGGTAACGCCTTACTACAGGTTGTTGTACATCACTCAATTCCTCTTCACGATCAAATTCTTTTTCTGCTCGCTCTCTCGCTATTTGGTCTGGATCTTGCGATAGTATTTCAGTCCATGAGAACTTTTTCTTTTTGGAGGCCTTTTTATCCGATTTAGAACGTAAATTCTTGGGCGAGACACGATTGGATAGTGTTCTTTCATGAAATGGTGTGCCTCCCACAGACAAATTTTGCATAATACTCATGACCATGCTGCAAGCGCCATTATTTTTATTTGATTCAAAGAAGTCATTTTTTATTTTCGATCTCTTCTTTGACACGCACACACGTTCGCTGTATCTCGTGCATTTGTAAACTCATATCTGACAGAGAATAGCCCAGTTGCTGGTATTTCTCTTTCAAATAAACGTCTGTAACGACTGTAATCAGGACGTTCGTGATAGGCCAGCTGGCCAACTAAATGAAGGTATTCGCCCAAATATTTGGGAACTTGTTTACCATAAATTTGCCTTAAATGTTCACGAACATCGGTCATTAGAAATT
>QOCX01003677.1:0-16812 GCA_005959815.1 Sarcophaga bullata | reverse complement strand
TACAGTAGATAGGGTGACACGCCAGGCATGATGATCGCAGTCATTACTAAGCATTGTTTTATGAGTACTCATGCGAGATTGATTTGTTCTTTATATGAAGAAAAGTGAACACTTTAGAGACTGGGTACGTTGTAGAAGGAGAGTAGACGCTCTCAATGATCTCAATATTAAAGAGTATAATGACATTATATGTTCTGGAACCTTCTCTATCTTCTTGGATTGACAGCCACATTTCCACCTACCCATCTGCGACTTCAAAGGAGTGTAATATGAAAACATCGTTAAAAAAATAATTCTTTACCTAATGATATACACACACACATGCTTACCAATATTTATAATTTCTTCACATTGAATATATTTGTTTATTAATTAAAAAAAAAAACAAAACAAAACAAAATTAAAATTAAAATTAAAAACAACAAAAACAAAGAAAACGAAACAAAGTCTTTGGTTATTGAGGTTACATTTTACAAGCGGCATAAATGTTATCAAAATCAAATTCAAATAAATTAACATTAATAAACTTAATTTTCATTAATTTTTTTTTTATGGATTTTTCAATACGCACATACCATACCATACATATGTTCGCAATCTTACAGATTATAAGATGTTGTGCTCAACAGGTATGGATGTTAAAATGAAAATGTAAACTTGAATATGGGTTAGATAGCTCGTCCCGCAACTTAAAATAAAATAAAAAAAATTTCTTTTTTTTTTATAAATTGATTTATGAAATACAAAATAACTAACCTACGACAACAACATATGTATGCAATAACATGTTAACACATTTTTTCAACATGATATTATAGTTTGAAATGAATCAAACGTATTAAACGTATTAAACGTATAATGTATAAAAAGCTTAAGGCAAATTCCGAAATTATATTCACTTTAAGATTTTCATCCAAAGCGATAACAACACAACATTTTTAAAAATCTTAACAAAATGAAATTCATCATTGTTTTGCTGCTCTCTTCGCCCTCGCTATGGCCAATGATCCCAAACTGCTGAAATTTTACACTAACGAATCGAACGTTGAACCTGAACAGTACAACTTTGCCGTGAGACCAGTGATGGCAAATCAGCCAGAAAGCGGACATATTGAAGATCTTGGTACTGACGAGAAAGCATTTGCGTTCGGGGCTCATACTCTTATGTTGGTGATGATGGTGCACTTATCAAGTCAACTATGTTGCTGACAGAAATGGTTTCCAACCTCAAGGTGCCCATATTCCAGTTGCTTAAGTTGTTAAATATTTGAAAATAAAGAAACTTGGATTATTAGTTATTGTAAATAAAATATTAATTTTTAATATTTAATTAAAAATTGTTTTGTAAAAATATTAATTGCATTAGTTGCAACGTGAGATACGAATGATTAAAATTAATGCTGGCTTGACTAACATTCAGTTTCAATACTGGAAATATTAGGAAAAATGTTTAAAAATTCTTACATCACAAAGAGATTGTCTTTATGCCAAAGAAGGTTTATTCTTTCCTTTAAATGGTTTTCTTATGCATTCTATTGTCATATCCATCAAGTAAACTTGTTGTGGGGGCTCACTACTAAGCGTATATCCACCATATTTTCTATAGGAACTCTGTATTGTAAATGAATTACCTCTGAGATGAGTTGTGTCTTTTATAGTGTCATTATCAAACTGTTGGAATATTTCTATTTAATGGCGTAAAGAGTATTCCATAGTTTTGATGTCTTAATCATTTGTTTTGCTTTCATTACTATCTACCTCGCCTGGGCACACATGTAAGGTGCTCTATCTCGTAAGGAAGCTCATTAGTGTACTCAAGTAGCCTTTATATAGTCTCAATATACTCCTCATTATTTTTTTTCAACAGGATCTTTGTAAGTGTAAGTTGTGTAATTCTCTGCCTATAGCCAGTTTATTTACTGCCGCATTTCCGACAGTGCCTTATGACTAGGTTTTTATATGGTACGTACCATGTCAGGTCTAGAGGTCTTATTATACTACATTATAGTTCTGGCCATTTTTTTTTTTGAATGTTATTATCCTAAATAATAATCTTGTAAGTGTCAACTTTAGGAAATTATCACTGGCAAGGTCATACATTCTATAAGTGAACGTAGTACCTACGTTTCAAATAGCATATGAGATTGATCTCCGTCTTAATAACAATCTGTGTAGCAAAGCAATTGATTCGTTTGACCAAGAAAGTCAATTTGGTATCAAGGTGATATAATTGTTGTTCGCAGCCATACGTTCGGCATTCTGTCTGTTCTGCCATGTTTACAAGCATCAGTCAGTATCCTAAAGAATACTGTGGTGATATATTTTGTGACTCTTGTTGATTGATTCTGCCGTATCCTGTAGACGATAATCCACTCAAATCGAATCCATCTCAATCGGTGGATCCAGAGTATTATTCCAGAGTATTGATTACAATCTAGCTTATCACAGCACTTATCATGTGTGTGTGTGTGTGTGTTATTATTATACATGATTGTGGGAAGAACTACCGTTTAAAGCGATTCTTAACGGACAGCTTTTTTTGGAAAACTTTTAATGGAAATTTTATTTTCTCTCAAAGTTTTTGCAAGAAAGCTGCTGAAAGAAAGTTGCCGATATATTAATATATTTATGTTTTGGAGATGTCCGATCTGGGGCTTGAATTGTGGTCTCATGTCTAATAAACGAAGACCTACAAGCCTACGGCGACTGAAACGTAAGTAAAAATTGCTCTAATTATACTTCTCTAATGCCAGTGATTCAATCTTATAATCAGGCATCTATAAGAACCTATGACTGTCTTACATGTGGACCAGAATTTTTAAGTTTTTGCTGTCCTATTGCATTTGCGACTATCTTATCTAAGTTATAAAATGTAAAATTTTAAATCTAAAATGAAAAGCTGCATGGAATTCAAATAAAGGCGACTCAACAAGGATAATTCCTTGCCCAGTACAGGGATATACATCCTGGTATTTCCTTAGATACATAATCTCACAATGTGTTGCAATTATGTGTTCTAATGATTCGTTTTCATTATCACAGATTCTACTGGTTGGATTCGAGACACAATCTGAATTCTGAACAGGTGTTTTTTTTTTCTTTTTTTTTTTTTTTATAGTCAAAAGTGTCCTGTCAAAAGGCTTAACTCAAATCAATCTTAAACCTCTTTGCTATTGCAATTACTCAATTAAAGTTTAGATTGCCCCCTCTGCCAATTAGATTGAGCAGGGTTTTTGCCTTTCTTTATCTGATATTGTAATAATAGAAGCTGTGATATTGTGTTGGAGCATAAGCACGTAACAGTTTGAGAGGAAGAGAAAGAAATCGTCAAATATTATGATGTGATATTCGGTTAGAGACTACCAAAATTTTTGATTTCTTCTTCTTATTAGTGTGTTGGCTTAGTAGGCCGAAATGTATTGATTTTCGATAGAGATTCGATTCATTTCGTTTTAATAAAGCAAATTGAATAAGTTCTTCATTCATAATTAATTCCCTTGTTCATGCAATATTAGGCTTATTTGGCTATCAAGCTAGGCTTATTGAATTATAGAGCAGAATAACATTGAATAACATTTTTAACTTTAACAAAAAGGCACTTAATTTCAAAATCATATCTTTTTTGTTTTTTTTTTGTTTTTTTTTGGATATTTTTTCTTCTTCATCCTTAAAAAAACTAAGGCATTTAACAATTTAACAAAAACTAATTAGGTCGACTTAAGCTTCAGGGGCAACGGGCAAATGAGCACCTTCAGGTTGGAAACCGTTTTCATCGGCAACATAGTTGACGGTGTACTGTTGGCCATCACCAGCAACGAAGGAATAGGAACCCTTAACAACGATGGCTTCATCTTCTCTACCAACATTCTTCAATTGACCTTGAGCTTGAGCTTCAGTACCATCGCTAAGACCATAACTGCAAATAAGTAAAAAAAAAAAAAATCCGAATGAAATTAATCGATTATCCTTTGGAATGCTTTGTTTTTTTTCTTTCTTTGATTACTTACAAATATTGGAAAGATTCGGGACCAACATCGGATTCAGATTTCAAGACAGTAACTTCTGCATTATTTGTAGGAGCAGCCAAGGCAACGGCGAAGAGGGCAGCAAATACAATGATGAATTTCATTTTGATTTTGTTAAATTGTTTGGTTATTCTTTTGACAGTTCAAATTGAATAGATGCTGTTCGTTGGAATGCCTGGAGTTTTTATATTCTTTTGAAAATATTTTGCCGTAAACGAAAATTTTAGGCTTGAATATGTTAATGCTCCATTTGAATATTGATGTATGCAAATTTGCATAATTTACTATCTTAATATTTATAATTTTTTATGTAAAATTACCAAAAAAAAAAGAATGATGGAAAAATATCATAAAAACTGAACATCTTCTGAACATATCATCTAATGACTGGACTGGTAACAATCAATGATCAAGTTGAGCGACTTTAATATTGAAATTATAAAATAAAAATGTTCTTTTGTTTTTTTTTTTGTTTTAATCATTTTCGTTAATCTTTAGGTATTCTTTTAAATTCATTTTATCTTCTTTGTTGTCATTAGCATGTAATTTTAAATCCAAAATAACATTCTTTGCATACAAATTTGAATTCTATCGCTTGTTATTTAAAGAAATCAAATCATAAAGAATGAATGAATTATGGACATGAGGAAAGAAAAAGAATCTCAACATAATGTTTCAACATTTTTTCAGTTACATTTTTCAATTCTATCAAGTGTTTAAGCCAAGAGCCTTAACCTGTTACTCGGTTTGTTGTTGGATTTATATAAAGGCAAGGTGAGACTGATTATTGGGTTTCCTATACGATACTGCGGATTTAGTTTGCTGACAGGGATCAGAAATAAACTCCAGCTGATCTATTGCAGGTTATATAGCGGCGAAAAGGAGTTGAACACTGGCAAACACCTCCATACATAACATACATAATTGGTTATTACAACCCTTCAGTCAGTATTACGAACATGTTGCTCACACCATTTATGTTGTGTATGTGTTCATTCTTATTCATAAGTCAAAGGCACTTACAGTTTAAAGTCGATTCCAAACAATAGATTTTGAGAATCTTGTCATGGCAATTTTATTTATTCTCAGAGTTTTTGCCAGAGGAAATCGCCAGAGAAAGATTTTCTTAAATTTAAATTTTTATAGAAGATGTCTGATCTGGGACTTGAACTTTGGCCATCACTTCTAATTAGCCGTCACACTAACTACTTGATCACGGCAAACATCTCCTCTGTAAATAATCAGCCCTTAGTAGAATGGGAAACGTGGGTAGGGGTTTCTTTGATGATAAAAATTTTCTCTTACGAATCGACATTAGGGCTCTTCTGACATAAGAGGTGCCAAGACATTATTGTTGTAGTCTATTTGGGTCTCTTTTGTGTATTGTGACCATGTCTTTTTCACTTTTTTTTTTTTTGCCAACTTCTATTTCAAGTTTATGCTACCAAAGGCACAAGAAACAATTTTCTGAACTCAAGATTCGAGTTCCAATGGCTCATCGCTTAAAGATATGAAATATTTCAAGAAGGGAGAGTAGTTGACTGTCATCAGTATCTTGACGATATTGATTGACGAATATTGAATTCCATACTTATTCAGAACATATTTGAAAAAACTACAATCTTACTGAGACATCCTCCATTTATTCACTACTTTTCGTATTAAAGCGGTTGCAGTCTAGTAGGTAGTGTTTGGGTTTATTATACGAAAGCTAGAGCAAAGTATGAAAAAAATATTACTTCGGCTACTCTCTCTCAGCCATTTTCAAGCAAAAACTGTGAAAATAAAAAAAAAAAATTTGCCACGTAAAGTTTCTGAAATCTGTCATTGAAAGTCAAAGTAAAACCGTAGATCTTGAGACTCATGGTGTAAGTTAATGCACACAAAATTGGTGGTGTGCTAAGCTAGGTTGTAATTTTGGCTAAAGGTTTGTACCAATAGAGCAAGAAAGTAAGCTTTTGTTTCTTTAAGGAACGTATCTCTCATATTTCCCTTTTTTTTTTTTTTTTTTTTTGTTGAGCAGCAGATTATAGGATAATTGCTGTTAGGTTGGCTGCATGTCGTTTACTAGAAACATCGTGCGCTGTGAATACATGTTGAATGTAGAGATGAGGTCCATTTCTAATTGAGTTCTGTTCTAATCAAGAGGCAGCGGTATGTAACCTTCATTGTTGATATTATTAACTCTGGCGGTTAGTTGTTGAGCAACTGCCTGTATTGATTATTTGAAGGCTATTAAAGTCCCTTAACTTTTCAAATTCTGAAAAACCTGGCGAATATGTTTTGAACTTTTAAATAAATCGAAGCATTTAAATGAAAATTAAAATTTTATGCATATTATTGAAGCATTAATAACCATTTTGTTACCATATTGCCATAGAACGAATAGACCTGTTCATTTAATTATAAAATTCCCTCCAAATTCAATATTAAAATTAATTCTTCATAAGCTAATATGCATTTTAAGATTTCTTAGCCCCCCCAAATTAATAATTAAGTTTTAAAATTAAAAACATTTTTTTGTTTATCAAACCATTTTTTTTTTAAATATTATTCAACCATTTTAACAAAAAATTCCATTTTTAACAAGTTAAGTTGTGATTAAAACTTAAGCGACTGGAGCAACGGGCAAATGAGCACCTTGTGGTTGGAAACCATTCTTATCGGCAACATAGTTGACGGTATAGGTTACGCCATCATCACCAACGAAAGAGTAGGCGCCACGGACAACAAGTTCTTCGCTATCGGAGCCAATGTTTTGCAAATGACCTTCGGCATCATGTTTATTACCATCCGAGGTTTCGGAACTGAATTTGAAACCATCAGGTTGAACATCACTGTCACGACGTACAATATCTACTTCAGGACGTGGAGCAGCCAAAGCAACAGCAAATAGAGCAGCAAATACAATGATGAATTTCATATTGAAAGGATTTGTTTGTCTTACTAGTTCGATTCCAACTAAGGGTTTTCGATTCCAACTTAATTTTTGTTAATTTATATGAAAAAATTTTTGGTTTCTTTTGGTTTTTTTTTTTTTCTTCTTAATTTCTTTTCTAGCTGCGCTTCGAAAAGAGACCAATTAAAATGAAAATTTATTTCCTCTTGAAACAATATATCATTGATGAATTGACAACAATTATTTAAATTTTAAGAACAAGGCCTATCTCTTATTGTAGCATATGGAAATATAAATACGATAACGAGTTATAATAGGGAAGCAGTTTTTAAAATTTTTAATTTTTTTTTTTTGTGTTTTTTTTTTGACTCTTTCATGGTTTTTCTCTGTTATTAATTCTTCTTTTTCTTCTATTTTTTTTTTATACAATCTGTCATAAAACAAAATGTTTGCTTACGTATGCAGAGATGGGCATACGTGCGAATAAATTTTTTTTTTGTTTTTTTTTGTAGTAACATTAACTTGTTTACAGCTTTGACAAAATATTTCTTTCTTTTTTTATTTTTTTTATTTCTATATGCCAAATAAAATTGCAAATTTAATGAAAACCAAAAGAAATTAAAAATTCATTAGCAATTATTAAAGGGAATATTTTCCATATTTTTTCAAATGATCAGAGTTAAGGTTCAAACATGTAGCACAAGCATTTTGGGAAAAAAATGTGTATTTCTTAGGCAAAAGTGTAGGGTGTTATTTATATAAGCAGTTTGATTTTAGAAGTCATAAAATAAATACAAAATAAATGATGAGCATCATCATTTAGTTCTTCTTATTTAAATAAATACTGGTAATAACGAATTCTTTCAAAAATAAAAAAAAAACTTGTTTTTCATTTTCAGGTTTTCATTTTTAAATACTTTGGTTTTTTTTTTTTATTTGCTTTTGTAAAAAATAATTTCTTGAATACGTAAATAAGCAATTATAAGCGATACTTTATGGTTGTATGTAATATGTCCTTAAAAATTTTGAATTTTTGTCGGCTTTAAACTTCTTTCTGATGTGAGAGATTAGGTAACATCACCCATACATATATAATTGACCATTACAACCCTTCAGTCAGGATTACGGCCTAGCTTTTCACACCACTTATGTTGTGTGTGTTAATTTTATACATGAGCGGCAGGACCTACAGTTTAAAGTCGACTCCGAACGACAGATTTTTTGAGAAACTTCTCATGGCAATTTTTTATTTACTCTCAGAGTTTTTGCCAGAAATCTACTGAGAGGAAGTCGCCGAAGAAATATACTCAAAGTAATCTGCTATTTCGATTCTATGGGGCTCGAGTCACACGACGAGTTATTAACCTCAACTTATTGCTGGATAGTGGGAGGCATGATTCAAATCCCTTGTTTTATAATTTCTTAGCAAGTTTGTTTGAGCATATATACATACATACATACATACATACATAATTGACCAGGATTACGGCCTAGCTTCTCCTATATATATCTCCATGATTTCCCTTGAAGCTTTTCTCATATCGTTATGGCATATCTGGTCTTTACTGAAATGCCCTCAATAGATGCCCTCCATATCAATTTACAATTCTGTGATATGCTCACATATTTTATTTCCAGTTTCTGTAATATTTAATCAACCAGGAGTTGAATATTTTTCAATTCAGAAAGTTTTCTCCTTCTCTCCTCAAGTTCACTGACACACACCCCCAATTTACATGTACGGCTTAGGTTACAATCTCGAGACCTTTCTGAATGATGTCGCAAGGAATCTATTGAAATTTAGACTTTAGCCAACAACATTATCTGCATGCACTTGGCAGTCTATGTACGTCTTAGATAATTTTGTTAAGAATTTCTTCACAATTAGGCTCTATCTCAGTGGTAAAATATTCAAACGCTGTAGGAATCCCCGTAATGTGCAGACCGCAAACTGAATGTATAAGACCTCTGGCATCTAGCAGGATATGTCAGGCTTTTTTCTTTGTTATCTAACACCCTATTTAAAACCCCGTGGGGAGTGTTACCAACTACTCCTTTTATGTTACGAAATTGGCAGATTGTCAGCTTCTTTATATTCCACAGTTAAGGAATGGTTCCTAGAATGTAGTGGTAAGCTTTCCAATATCCCTCAAATTTTTTCAATAGGAAAGACGTGAGACTAATTGATCTAAAGGGTGCTATGTTTGTAGTACTGATGACTGATGGGCTTCAAAATTCTGCATAAGAAAATAGAGCTCAGTGATCCAATGCATATAAAATCTTAAGAGTGCAAACGATAGTTTGAATTGCCCTAAACAGTAGAGAAAACGTCAATAACTGCGGGATTTCTTTTGGTGGTCCCACTACGCTAACGCTAACGACAAACATATTAAAGAAGTTAAGAAATTGGTAATAAGATGCATCGCATACATCACATACATACACGCATATATACATTATTTGTCATTACAAACCTTTAGTCAGGTTTGTGACGTTGTATCTCACACTACTGATGTTGTGTGTGTCAATTTTATACGTGAGTGGCCTATACCTACAGTTTAAAGCCAAATCCGAACGACAGATTTTGAGAAACTTTTTCATGGCAATTTTTATTTATTCTCAGAGTTTTTGCCAGAAATCTACTCTGCATCGAATACTTAATTGATGTTATTTCGACACCAGAGTCCCATGGATCATATGAAAGCTCTTAGAACTGCTAACTGTAATAAAAAAAAAAACTGAATAACATTGAAATCAGTAATCAGCCTTTGCAAACTTTCTTCGTATAAAAAATGTAACGAGGGCCTTAGGTGGCCGTCTAACTGATTCCGATTTGCATTTTCTCACACACAGATGTCGTGAAAGAAATTACAAAAGAGGAAAAACAGGCGCCTTAAAAGCAAATAAGAAAACGACAATTTGTCTTAACAATCCTCTGTCGATTATTTATTTGTCTTAAAACAACAACAAGGAACAGAAACTTGTTCTGAAATAAAATTTGTTTTTATCAAAAACTTGAAATCTGCATTCAGGGATGGCCATTATCACCAGTAGGAATTCAAAAACTGTTCGCTGTGAAATAGGTCAAGGTTGCGAAGAGTATTAAGAGCCTAATCACAAGCGATTTATATTTTTAATTTCTACTTCATTGAAGGCATGATTTCATTCAAGTCTTACATTTTTTGTTCTACTCTTACTTGTTATTTTTTTTTCTTTTTTATAGAAGGTGTAGGGTACTCATTGTTCACCATCATTTTATTAATTATAATATTCTCTTAAGTTTTTAATTTGTTAACTTCTTTTTGGTATTTATTTTAAATTTAAACCGTCGGCGTAGCATAGTGTTGTTAATCTTGCTGGCAAAGCAGTTGGTTTAATAGTCAGAAACGTGATGACGTCAATGCTTGTATGGATTGTTAAAAAAAAAATTTAAAAAAAAATATTAAAAACTAAAACAAGTTATTGTCTTATAAATTAATTTTTATTTAATTTTAAGTTATTTCTTCTTCTTTTTGGCAAAGGTGATCAGCTTTTAGGAGACAAGATGTTCACAACCAACTTATAGCAGTTCATTCTTAATGGACGGAAGCATTGTAAACTAAACTTCAATGATTTTTTAACAAAATTTTGTTTTTGTTTTTTTTTTTTATTGTGTTTTTAAATGATAATTTATTATTTTTATGTACATATGTACATACATATTTTAATTGATAATTTTTATTAGTTTTTAATTTAATATGACAATAATTTTTCTTCAATTGTATGTACAAACCATTGGAATTTTTGGCGAACCCCCCTCCACCCCAACATTTTTATTTTAAAAATAAAATGTTAAATATGTTGTCATTTAAATGTAAATGTCATGGCTGAGATTTTCAATATTAATTTGTGACATATTAATTTTAACTTGATATTACCTTAAATAAATTATTTTTTTTATTTTTTATAAACGACTTGACGTTATTTCTCTACCATTGAGCCAAGAAAGGCATCGAAATGCGAAAATGATTAATTAGAAAACCTTTTTGTTGTTGTTTTTTTTTTTTTATTGAAACATCTACATATGTATGTACATACATACATCTTCATTTTAAATATAAAATCACACTTTAAGCATAAATTTGTTATAAAATTGTTAAACGATTTGAATTTTCCTTCAGGCATTTAGTGTTTAGGCAATGGAGGTAAATGCTCACCCGAGGGTTGGAAACCATTTTCATCGGCTACATAGTTAACGGTATAAGTTTTACCATCATGTTCGTCCTTAAAGGTGAAAGTGCCATGTACAACAATTGCCGGATGTTCACTGCCAACATCCTTCACTTGGCCATCCTCGTGACGTGAGGTACCATCACTGGTTTCTAGACTTTATTTGTTTATGATTTAATAATTAAAATAATTATTAAAAATATCCTTTAAACACTTACTCAAAGGAATAACTTTCAGGTCCAACAACGGATTCAGATTTAAGAATATCCACAGGATTAGCCAATGTAATGGCAATAATGGCGGCAAATATTAAGAAGAATTTCATTGTTGTTGTGTTTGATTAGAATGTTGAATGTTTTTTGACTGAAATTCAAATACCTTATCGAGCTTAAATACCTTGTGTGGCAATTGTTATTCCCGAACAATAAACAAAGCAATTGACAGGCAATGAAATTTATTATTATTCTTAATTTAATTGTTAATTTGTCTTAATTAAATAACGGTCTTAAGAACTTGTTCTAATTATATTTTTATGACATGATTTTGTTATTATTATTCTGTATTTTAATTATTTTGGTTTTTTTATAAAATTCTGCAACTCAATTGTTATATTTTTGAACTTGTTTTTAACAACAAAAGAAACAAAAAAAAAAAAGAGAAAAAATAAAATTTAATGCAATTGATGAGTACACGAATTAATCTAGAGATATTAATTGAAATGCAAGGGAGGACCTCTTTGTTTATATAAGAGATTTTAACAACTCATGGTTTTACGATATAATCGTACTTCAAGCAAAATATTTGCAGAACATTTGTTGGAAAGTTAATTGCATGGAATAAGACTGAATTTTAATTAGTTTTTATAAATATAAGCCATCAACATAGGCAAACGAGTCAATATTAAACTGTTGCTCACAACACTCATGCATAAAATTAACGCACACAACATATGTGGTGTCAGTGGTGTTAGGTTGTTGTCCTAACTAAAAGGTTATAATGACAAATTATGTATTTATGAGTCATTAAAAGCCAGATAAACCGTTTTTTTTTCTTAATTTTCTTATGGGTTACTGTGCTAAAATGCCTTCTGAATTGCAGAGATATATCATGGGGTCGAGAAGGACCTGCAGATGTTGTGATAAAATTTTCTTATTTTTTTGCATGGACTATTGTGCTTAAGACAAATTGCAGGGGCAAAGCATAGAGCCTATAGATAATGCAGAAGATTTATCTGATCTGACACATAGTCACTTCGATGCTGCAGAAGATCTCCAAATACCATGAGAAAGAGGAAGGCCTCAGTATCAATATAAATAATCAAGAGATAAAGCGAGTGTACATGTTATTCATTGAAAACATTCAACTCTCCAGGAAGTATTATTTAGAGAGTCTTAAATCGCATCAAGAAAACTTGCAAAAGTATCGATCAAGTTAGCATAGCGTAAGAATACCATCACCATATAAAGAGAGAGACATACGGCTGTGGAACTTCAAATATGGCAGGTAAAGACATGAAAACGTGTAGATTGCCGTTGTCTAGTAGGTAGTATGTTGGCTTATTAGACATGAGGACACGTTCAAACCCCAGTTCAGATAGCTGCAACAAAACGAAGGAAAAAAGTATTTCTTCGGCGACTTCCTTTCAGCGGATTTCTGGCAAAAACTTTGAAAGTAAATAAAAAATTGTCATGAAAAAAGATTCTTAAAAATCTGTCCGTGTGTTAATTTTATGCATGAGTGGCGGGACCAATTTAAACCAATTAACCAATTTAAAGTCGACTCCAAACGACAAAGTTTTAAGAAATATTTCATGGCAATTTTATTTATTTTCAGAGTAGCTTACATTGACTTACAAAAGCTTGGCAATAACACCAAAGAGTTGCATTTTAATTGGAAAAGGCATGCAAGGATGTGTGTATTTATGAAACGAAATGAAACATTTTTCAAAAGTCCATTAAGCTTGATAATAAATTTCAAAAGTTTGCATAAAGTTTTTGCATGTTTTCTTCACAATTTGGATTTCCTTTATTTTCACTGTGTTAACTCAAGAACTTTGGTTTAAATTTTTCGAATTTGAAGGAAACATTTCAAGAATTAATTTCCTTTTATTTATTTTTTTTTTAAATACAAGCACTGAAACTACACTTCTTTTAATTTTTTTTATTTGATTTTATTTCTTTGCTTTAAAAAACTTCAAACACTTCTTCTTAAACATCAGGACCAACAGGCAAATGGGCACCTTGTGGTTGGAAACCATTCTCATCGAAACATAGTTGACCGTGTATTTCTGGCCATCCTTAGCAATGAAAGAGAATGAACCATGTACAGCAATGGCTTCATGTTCAGTGCCAATATCTTTCAAATGTCCCTCACCTCAGCATCATGAACGAAACCATCAGAGGTTTCAACACCAAATTTAAATCCTTCAGGATGAACATCGCTATCCAAACGAACAATATGCTCATCGCCAGGACGTGCAAAAGCAACAGCAAATAGGGCAGCAAACAGAATAATGAATTTCATTTTGCTAGTTTAGTTAGTTGGCACTGAGTAGAGTGTTCCTTAGAAAGTAGAGAACTAAATGACTACTTTCGTTAGATTTTAAAACACTTTTATAGAGAGACACAAAAACTTTAAAAACCAAATGCATTGTTCGGCAAGTTTTTTTTTTTGTTTGTTGTTTTTTTGAAACAAAAGAAACAATTTAAGCCATAAATTGAAAAGATAAAAACAAGAATTATGAATACGATTGCAACTAAATTCCCACATTAAAAATTCAAATCAGAAGCGCATTAAAAACAGTAATAAAAATAAATTTAAATATATAGACAGTGACAGCGACAGTGACAGTGACAGTGATAGTGACAGTGACGTTTTATTGTTCTGCAATACTTTCTTTTGTTAATTTGTTTATGGACGTTTTGTTTAATACTTGGACTGTATAGTTTAAAGGGTATTAACTATTTTGAAGGACAACTGTTAAAGCATTCAGTGACCAGTTGGTACATTGGGCAAATGGGCACCTTCAGGTTGGAAACCATTTTCATCGGCAATATAGTTGACGGTATAAGTTTGACCATCATCAGCAACAAACGAATATGAGCCGCGTACAACAATTGCTTCATCTTCAGAGCCGACATTCTTCAATTGTCCTTCTTCCTGATGGGTTTTGCCATCGCTGGTCTCCAATCTAAAACATTTATTTTCTTAATAAATCTGCAAACAAGTCATGTTTTTATCAAAAAAAGAAAAAAAAAGAAAAACTTACGCAAATTTATATCCTTCTGGTCCGACATCGGAATCTAAACGCAATACTTCAGCGTGAGCATAATCCTGTGCAGGAGCAGCCAAGGCAACAGCAAATAAGGCAGCAAATATGATAGCAATTTTCATTTTGTATTTTTTGGTTTTTTAAAAAATCTTTAATAGAAGTAAATCCGTTGTATTCCCTTGGAATTCTTGGTGATTTATGATATTTTATTTTCATTTCCCTGCCACTTAAATACCAAATCATCTTGCCAAAGTTGTTGTTTAGATTTTGGTTAATATTCCTTTAATTATTTGAAGTTTTTTTTTGTTAAAGAAAGAAAACCAAACATTAATAATAATACTTAGAAAGATGATGATGAATATAATAATTACAATTAGTCAAAATTATATTTGATTGTCTTTTATTTTTTTGTTTATAAATTTGACATCCGCTCGTCTCTTCCTATTAGCCATGTATTGTTTATTTTTGTTATGCATTTAGTTATGGGACCAGATAGATCGTTTTTTATTATTATTTTTTTTTTTTTAATAAATTAATAAATCAATGAAACTATAAAATAAAAACAAAGCTCTCGAAGGAAAAAAAAATCAATCATGCATTGTTTCCTAATCGAGTTTCATGCTGTTTTTTTTTTCTTCTCACTATTTCGTTTGTATTAATTATTTAACCAAATTCTGGCAATGCATTCTGCCTGTTTGTTGTACAATCATCTATGCATAGGGTGATAACAATAATTAATTGATCATTTCAAACTTGTAGTCAAGTTTACACATCTAGCTTTTCACATCACCTATGTTGCGGGTGTTAATTTTATCCATGAGTAGTGGATGTATAGTCTAAAGTCTCCTCCGCACGATAGATTTTTAACATTTTTTTTTACTCTCTTTTGCCAGAACATTGCTGAGAGGAAGTTGCCAAAAACAAATATTCTTTCACATTTCGTTTTGTTCGAGGTGTCAACACCAGTGTTTGAACACCGGGCTGGAGTCTAATAAGTCAACTCACTACCTATTAGACTACTTCGACTTTAATCCCCTCCTGTTTATATTGCAAGATATTGTTGTAGAGTCTTTCAACAGGGACTTCTGTAAATTGATAGATGATATATAAGAGCATCTTATCATTCATGGCAGTCTATTTTGCCATGAACAACCACAGATAACGACTTGTGTCGACGGGCTTTGGAACTGTTGTCCTACAGACATAAATAATTGATCATTACAACTCTTCCGTCAGAATTATAGACCTAACTTCTTACACACACTTATGTTGTGTGTGTTAATTTTATGCATGAGTGGCGGGACCTACAGTTTAAAGTCGACTTCGAACACTACAATGTTTTTGGAGAAACTTTTCATGACAATTTTATTTGCCCTCAGAGTTTTTGCCAGAAATCTGCTGAGAGGCTGGGGTTTTAATCCTGACATCACATCTAATAAGCCAACACACTACCTACTAGACTACGGCGGCAGTTGGTAACTGACTTTAATTTTCATTGAAAAATTGTCTTCAGCGATGAGACCCATTTCTGGATAAGCAAACAAAGTTGTCCATAAGTATACCAATCCATCAAAGGTCCAACAGCGTCCAATACATCGGGAATAATCTAGTTTTTTATGTAGATATTGCACAGGGAGCTTCATCGGTTCATATTACATTTTGAACGATGTTGGCCAGATCATACCGTCAACGGCGAGCTCAATCGATGATTACAAAATTTTTTTTTTGGCCCAAACTGCATGATCAAAACACCAACGACATGTGATTTCAACACATGGAGACGTTTTCGGTTGCATTGAGAACGATGTCGCCCAGGCTATCACTGTCAACGGCGAGCTCCCTTAATGATTACCAAATTCTTTTGGCCTGAATTGACTGATCTGGACACCAACGACATTTGATTTCGATACGGCGGCATTACATGCCACACAGCTAATGCCATATTTGAATGTCTCACATGGAGATAATGTGAACTGGCCCCCGACATCATGCGATTTCACACCGTGGAATTTGTAAACTTTTCTTGAGTTGCAAATGATGTGACTGAGTTATTAACCACAATGGTCCACAAAGCTAACAAATCTCATGCCATCAAATTCGTGCTGTTTTATGCGCCAGAGTCTTAGAAAATTTCGATATTTTTGTTGAGCTTCACACAGAGAAGCCATGACCGACATTTGAACGCTGTTATACTTCACACATAATGGCATTAATAGGTCTTTAAAATGAATATAAAATTTTTTTGTTTTATTTAAATCTAAAAATTGAAAGTGTTTAAGAAAAGACCCTATAATACTTCTTAACATAGAAGAAGAGATGACACCCTAATTATTTATGAAAATATTATTTATTAAGCAATATTTTATTGTGTTTATTTTTAGCAAATTATACTTCATGTTTTAAGCTTT
>QOCX01003676.1:0-13326 GCA_005959815.1 Sarcophaga bullata | reverse complement strand
TACCACAGGAAACGCCCGTCGGGAATTTATACAAACAGCTTAACATGTATTATTAACTACTACAACAGCGTGTAAAGTCAATAGCACAGACTAGCTTGTTACTTGCAAGCTATAAGAACTTGAATTATGAATTTGACGTATAAGACTTTGCATGATACACTCGAAGAAAAATTGATTGTAAGAGCAATATTTAAATAGTTGAGGAGTTCTTAAATCATTTAGAAATCGTAACCCCGTCTATTTAAATTTAAACGTTAGTGGCCACTTACATTTTAACGGCATTCAGTCTCTTTGCTTTAATTAAAACGTCATAGGAGCTGTGGGCTCTGATAGGGGTCTGACTGTCACTTAGCAATGTTATGCCTTGATCTCTGTTCTTCCTGTTCAAGTTTAATGAGCATATCTTTCGATGACATAATCTTTCGATTGGAAGCAATTAGCGAGTTATTACAGAATATTTGAAATGTTTCACTGTGGTACCGAATACCCCCTCTTCTATATGCCCTTGAACCATGTGTATACCATACAATTGAAATTCATACTAAAATTCTACTGATTATAGCACATGAATGCTCCCCCGCCCCTGATCTAATGAAGTGTAATGGATTTTAAAATTTTTAAAAAATGAAAGGAGGCCTACTTTTCATCCGATTTTATATCAATGGTGTACGCTCTCTCATTACGTATTGAGTTCAAAGACTTTTTGATGGTCCCTTACGATCCATTTTTTCCTACATTTGCGTTCAATTCAGAAGACGGAATAGTTTTTCGAAGATAGATTAACTATGAGATGAACTTTGCAGTGATTTTGTAATTCAGCTTCAAAATATTTACCAGCATTAATCTCTTATTCTTATGATTCCATTAATTGGAAGAGCAAACAAACATTTTCGAATAGTTTTCATAAATTGGTTCCAAACAAAGCCTGTCTTAAGACAGAGAGAAATAATTTTCATTTATTTATTGAAACTTACCCGAGTAATTTTGCCAAAATGCCCCGGTGGCTACTAAATCGATGCCCGGATATTGCCATTGACCTTTGCCATTGGCAGCAGCTGCTGCTGCTGCGGCTGCAGCCATGGCTAAACTATTTTCAGCCTGTGATGAAGGTGGACGATTACTGTCGCGATCGGTGGAACGACGTTCGTCATCATGATCGCGATCGTTAAGACGATCGCTGGATGAATGACGGCCACTATCGCTGAGTGCACGTGTATGCGAAAGATGCGGAATCGTCGATGGCTGATGATTATCATCGGCACTGCGGCTTTCATGATCCGATTGGGGTTCACGTTTAAAACTTGGACTTTCCGAATGATGTCGTAGATGGCGTTGATGTTGATGCTGATGCTGATGTTGTTGCTGTTGCTGTTGTGACAGTTGTAGTTCATCACTTTGGGGCTGTTGCTGTTGCTGTAGCTGTTGCAGTTGTGCTAATTGTTGTTGTGCTGTCGTTGCTGGCGTTTGCGAGTGATGATGAAGTGAATTTATCGAGGACAGTGATGATGATGACGATGATTTATCAGACTTTTCACTTTGCTTGCCATCATTATCTATGTGGTTATAGGGAAAGTACAAGAAGAAGAAGAAACAGAAACAGAGGACGCTGTGTTGGTTAAAAAGGAGGTTACACAGAGAGAAACAAAAAAACGTTAAACACGCATTAGGTGTCGTAATATTTTGTCTTTTAACTTTTGTCTTAAAAATAATTTTTTTCTTCTTCTATTTTTTTCAATTAATTTTTAACAACAAAACAAATTTTATTGCCCATAAATATTTGAACATGACAGTTATAATAATAAAAAATATACATACAACAACAACAATTAATATATTTACCTTGTTCTGATTTTCTTGTTAAATCCGAAATACTGCCACTGTGTTTACTGTGCAACGAGCTGGAATCTATTGAACGGACATCGTCATTAACACTGTTATTGGAATTTGTTGTTGTTGATGATGTATTGTGGTTGTTATTGTTGCTGTTATTATTATTGTTGTTATTGCTGCTACTGTTGTTATTATTATTATTATTATTGTTGCTGTTGTTGCTGCTGTTGTTATTATTATTACCGCCAGCATTATTGGCGGCCGTATTTGTGGCATTAACACTGCCACCACCCGCATTCGGTGATTTACGTTTGCCACCCTCGATCTGTGTTTGAAAACGTATACGCATTTTACGTTCACGTCGATAACGTTTCTGATACAGAACTGCAAGTAGAAGATCAAAGGCGATTAAAATTCAATTTTTTTTTTTCGATTAATTTTTAATAATCGATCAACTATTATTTTTATTTATAGAGAAAGAAATTTGATATTTTTTGTTGTTGTTGTTGTCGTTTTTTTAGTTTCTCATTTACATGATGGAGGAATAAAAAAAAATTATTGCGACTCATATTTTATATGCGAACTCATTCGATCATGTTCGAAACAAGAAAAAATGAAAAAAAATCGTGATCAAATTTATTAAGAAATTAAGAAATTTTTTTTGTAGGTTTTCTTTAAATCTACCAGCATGATTTTTATTTTAAAAGGAATGCAAAGCATGCGTGTGGTCTAGATTGAGTATACGAGTATGTATGTTCATCATGTAAGTCTATCAAGGCATACTTATCACTCTCGTTTTTCTTGTTCTTTCAAACATAAAATTTTTAAAGATTGTAGGACATGAAGTTGCCATAGTCTAGTAGGCAGTGTGTTGGCTTCTTAGACGCACGGCAGTGGTTCAAATCCCTGTTCAGACATCAGTAACAACTGAAATCTGAAAAAATATTTCTTCGACGACTTCCTCTCAGCAATCTCTTGGCAAAAACTCTGAGAGTAAATGCAAATGCCGGGAAACATTTTTCAAAAATCTGTTATTCAGAATCGACTTTAAACTATAGGTTCCACCATTCATTTATAAAATTAACACACGCAGCATGGGCGGTCTGTGAAGTTACATCGTGCCCTTGGTTCAAACCCTAGCGCAGACAATTCTACCAAAACGAAGTGTGAAAAAATAATTCTTCGGCGATTGCCTGTCAGGCAAAAACTATGAAAGTAAATAAAATTGTCATGATTCAAATCTTTCCGAAATCTGTGGTTCGGAGTCGTTTTTAAACTATTGGGGACCTTGCACTCTTTAATAAAATTAACGCACACAAGATGAGTGGTGGGAGAAACTAAGAAACTAAACTAAAAAGGATTTACGATTTATCACATTCTAAAACCTATGCAAAATGAAACGATTGGGTTCTGACCTACAAGTTTAGTGACACGTAATTGTTGCCACTACTGCTTACAACTTAAGTTTCACATACAATGGTAAATATTGTTACGAAAATGGAAATGGTGTAACATCGTCTATCATTAAAATGATAAACAAAAGCTACAAAAACAAAACAACGGACTTGTTTACTTCATTAACGAAAATAAAACAACAACATCAGTACAACAAGAAAAAGGAATAAACAACAACTCAGCAGGAACAAACGTAAACAACATACACTAACAACAAGCATGCAAACATATATGAATGTAAACATATTGTTTACATTTATAGAATTCTCTTGAAGGCGAAAACTAGGACCTTCGTCTACGAGAACATTCATCAGATTATTTACGTCGCTATATAAAAGGCAAAGCAAAGCATGAAAAGTCGGAGTGAGAAGTTCAGTCAGTCTTGTGTGAAGGACGCATTGCTTGTGAAGTAAACCAGTCGTGTTTTGAAGATCTCCGTTACAAAGATTTACAGAACAATTGTGTCGTAATCGTTATGTTTTATCGCAAAGGGCATAAACAAGGAATAACAAATATGCAATTGTTGTTGTTAGAGTCAGTTGTAAACAGTGGCACACAAAAGTTGTGTGAATAATAAAGGATTTATTAAATCTGAACATAAATTTATTTTATTTTTATTTGCAATCTACGAGCTATATTTCAAACGTTTTTAAAAGTTAAAAAAGTAACAATATCATACGACATTATGGAATTCGGAAGATATTCCCAGAATGAATTGTTTTCAGAGAGCATGGAATCGTATGACCTCTGTAACGATTTTATAGATTGGTGTGTGATGCATAGGAAAAAGGAATCTTAGAAAAATTATAAAAAAAAATTGGATCTACTCGCCGATGAATGAATAATTTAAAGTTTTTATCAACAGAATGGTTTTCTTGCGCTTACAATAAAAATTTAAATTCTTATGAAATTCCATAAAAAAAGTTTGTAAGAAAAACCAAAACTAAAAAAGAAATATTTGTGGCCTACTATGGGTCATGAATCAACGTATGTATGTATGTTGGAAATACTATACAAATCATGCAACCAGATGGGTGCAAATAGAATTCTTCAATAAAAAAAGAACAAAAAAAACGTTTTATGGATAGAAAACTTAATAATTTGAAACATGTTTGTGCTGCATGCCACCTACATACTCGACAAATACAATTGCATGCCACAAAACTATGTTTATGGTAGACGTAACGCAAATGTACACAAATGTAATGGAAATATGTACGTATTATTGTGTTCATTTAGCTCGTCTTTATAAACAGAACTGCGAAATGAAATGAAAAAAAAAATTTTTTTTTCAGATATTCTAGTCGAGAAATCTAAAGCCTTTATAGAGGAGAGGAGGATTTCATTCGTTCATAAATTTTTGTATTTCATTTGGCACACTTGGATGATTATGGCGTTTAGGTGTGTCATTTTCTATATGAGCGGTTGCCATCGATGATGCATGCACTCATGCGACAAATGTTGAAACAAAAACCAAAAAAAAAAAAAAAACGAATTGAAGATTATTTTCTGATTGGTTTTAAGAATAAAACGAATGAATTTCGTTTGAAAATATGAAAATGAGAAGGTTAGGGAAAGATTGAATGAATATTTCTAGAACATGTTTCAACTTTACTTAGTAAAACAGTAGAATAATTAGACGCCACATAGATATTAAATCCTAATTTTTCTCTCTTCTTTTTATTATTGATTCACTAAATGAATGGAGTTATCGGTTGGGCCATCTATCGGTTTAAAGTTCAAACATCGATTTTTTTCGACTCTGGCAACACTTTTGTCATTACATTTTGTCACCAATTTCAGTATATTAACTCCATTGAACGTCATGAAAAATTTATTTCCAAAACAAAGACATTTAATCGGTAGTTGCAAGGAAATGTTGTACAAAATTTGATCACGGAGAAGGACCAACAGTGCCCGGTATATGCAAGATTATTGCTAAAGTTCGTTAAACTGGTTCATTGTTAATGCGCCAAGACGTGAGCGTACTCGCAAAATTCGTACACCCAAAAATGAAGCTGTCTTTTTTTGGCTTAGGCCGGAGGTGGGAATCTTCGAAAGACACTTTTGTTCCAACAAAAGAGTGCACGATTCACCATCACTAGTGCCTATGTACTATGTACTCTCCCTCCGCTGGACTGCCGTAACGTATTACTTCGCAGAAGGCTTAGGAGGAGAGGTTACCTAAAAAGCTTTATCTCACTAATTTAAATTTCGCTTTCGTTCCTCCAACCTTCGGAGTTCCAGCATAACTTCAGCCATGCTCTGGCTGTATTGTCCCCATAGAATTCTAGAATTCATCACCTCACCTTCATCACGGGCCATCTGAATCTGGAGCTGCATGTTAGAATATGCTCCGCATCTTCCTCCTCATTTACACAGTTTGAACAAATAGGGGAAGTATCATGTCCAAATCTGTGCAGGTACTTCCTTAAGCATCCATGACCAGTTAGCAACTGGGTCACGTAAAAGTTCAGCTCGCAATGATTGTTCTCCATCCAAGGGGTCATATTAGGGACAAGGTGAAATGTTCATCTTCCCTTTAAACTGTTCTAACATCGTGACTGCCATTTGTGCATGGAAGCCCTTCGCTCCTTCGCCTTTATAGCTGCTATTTGTTCCGGATGCTCGAGATGGCGAAATTATATTCGTTTCATCTCATCCGCCAATATGTCTATCGGTATAGTCTTTACCAATATCAGTACCGCTTCATCAGACACTGTCCTGAAGCCACTTATCTGCCTAATCACGCTTAGACGATACACCGGGGCCAGTTTCCTCCTTGTCGTCCCCACGGAGAGTGCCAAGCTGTGGCTGAGATTGTGCGTGAGAAGACTCCATCAACATCAACATGTCATCGTTCTCAAGAATAAAACGTTTCACTCACCACAACGTTTCACTCACTACGTTGAATTTTGCGAAAAAAATCTCGGCATGACGCCTTACAAAGTTCAATTGGTTCAAGAGTTGAAACCGCACTACCTGATGGGCTAACGAGACGCTTCAAAATGATGTCGATGTTGCCAAATCAATCAAAATTGCCTTATTTGTGACTCAGAACACCCACACGTGGTCTTACAGAAGCCAGTGTAACCATTACGTGTAACTTTTTGGTACGGCCAAAATGAGAATGGCGCAACAATTACAGTCAATGGAGACACCTATCGCTCCATTACAACCAATTTGTTTGTACCTGCTCTTCCTGATATTGACGTGAACTCTGTTTGGTTTCAGCAGGAAACTCATTTTATGGCACAATCGATTTATTGCATCAAACATTTGATGGGCATTTAATTGGCCGAAATGGCGATGTCAATTGGCCTCCAAGAAACTGCTTTTGTGAGGCGCCATTAAAGAAAAGTGTTGTCATGATACACCATAGACAATTCAGCAGTTGAAGGCCAACATTCGTAATGCTGTTGCACAGATACGACCTTATACACTCGAAAAAGTGAATGAAAATTGTTTCGATCGAATGAGGTATCGGGAGGCCAGTCGCGGCAGCCATATGAATGAAATCATATTCCATTTCTAACCGGAACAACAACAAAAAAGTTTGTTTGACAATCCTTCAAACAGTTTTTGTTTGATTGTATTTTTAAATTGAAACTTTTAAATGACCCACCCTTTACACCTTAGTGTTAATTTGAAAATCTTTCAATTTTCGTTTTCCAGTATTTAAAACAGTGAATCACTGTTAATCGAACCTTTGTAACTGACTTTGACATTCAAGTTTAGTTTTTTTTTTTTTTTTAATTTTGACGTTTATCAAGACGTCTTAAATTTCATTTTCGAATCACAAATCGTTTCTTAAATTTTGAATTCAAATGCGAATTTCCTTCTTTATGAAATTGTTTTCTTTGGTTTTTTTTTCTCAAATCGTTTAAAATTATAATCGAAACAGAAGAAGAATGAAAACCAATCCGGCAAAGGAACGCTGTGTTGTGTTGTATTGTGTTGTGTTGTGTTGTGTCGTTCTTAAGAAAATATCATCATTCAAGTGTTATGAACTAATCAAATGATATTAAATTTATTTGAATTATGATTTCTGTTGAATTACGAATAAAAACTTGAAAAAAAAAAAAACAAAAAAAAAACCAGCGCTCACAGACAAGGGGGAAACAGCATTGGCGAACACATTGGCTAAAGTTAAAGGACATCATCTACGGACATTTTTATTATTTTACTTGAAGATATTGAATGTCAATCTTAAGCATTTTGATGTTTAAATGTAGAACAGAACAGAGCAGAGCATAGCATAGCAGAGCAGAGCAGAGCACTGTCTTCGGTGGATGGAGACAAATGGCAAGACAATCGGTACAAATGATCTGAAAACGTTGAAAATAAAAAAATAAGAAAATAAAACAACAACTCTTTATGCTTGTTTTGTTATTCTCTTATTCGTTTTGCCTTTTTTTGTTATTATTATTGTTGTTGTTGTTGTTGCTATATTTATTTTTTCTTGTCCTACAACCCAACAATATCAGGTGTCAGTATGGGCCATTATTTGAGTCAATTTGAATTATAAACACTTCATTTGAGAAGGCATACAATGTTGGCATCGGTAAACAGAAAACAGAAAAATATTTACAAACAGTTTCTACATCAAAATAAAATATTCCTTCGAACAGTATTTGTTCTTAATTCATACACTCAAAGAAAAATGTTTGTAAATTAGAAATACTAAGGATCTAGAAAGATTCATCTGAAGAGCAGTTTTCTTTTTCTTTTTTGTTTTTCGTCAGATTGAATCTTAAATTAATTTTTATCAGGCGTATACAAATGCCATTGTGTCATGTGGCCCATCCACTGGTAAATCGCCATTAGAACAGTTATCCTATATCTACGGACTGTGACATTTGACATTTAAAGAGTATAAAAATAAACAGAAGTATGCCTTGTCTTAATTAGGCATTAAGAACCTGAATTGTGGCCTGTTTTAACACATCATTGCTGGCGGTTCAGCTTCTTAGGCGTCTCCGCCTGTTGGTCACGCTAATCAATGACAGGGCTTACTAAGGACAGAACAGGACTTACTCGCTTCTCTCAAATACGCTTAAAACTGCAACATCGGTGCTTAAGAGCGTCCATTAAAAACATGGAGAGTATGAGCGGCTTGTAGAGTATTGGTTTCGTTGTACGAGAAAGGTATCTGCTACTCAATTGTATATTGTGACCACCATAGGACCTGTGGCAAGTGTGATCCAAAGCGACAGGGAGAAAGCTTATACCTCGGTAGTTGACGCATATCTTATGGCATAAGATAGATTAGTTGCAAAAAAACTTTAATTTATGATTTTGATCAACTTGGAAGCTTTTAGAAGGACCCTTGTCTTTCTGTATTCAAGATGACACGCAGCTTCCAAGAAGCGTACTTGCACCCACTAGATGCACGCTTGTACGTTTTGTTTACAGAGCTTCGAAGCCACCACGTAAACAGCTTTATTCAATGAAAACCAAAAAACAAGCCCCTTTAGAAAGAACCATGTTCCTCACCTAACATTCAATCCCTGCAGCATATTTGCCTATGGTGTTGCCTTATCTATAAAAGTTGATTGTTGTCACCCAAAAAATTTTACAATTCAGTGAGGATTGGAATTGCATGAACTCTCTAAACCGTATACAAGGACACAATATCCGCTTCTATTGGGTTCCAGGTCACTGTGGCGAAACTGCCAGGGCAGGGTTCGGAGATGTCTGAGGATTAAGCGATTGAGGAGATGTATGGGCCTCTACAGGAATACTTTTCCAAATTGGAAAAAGCAGCATGGAATTCAACAAATCGTAGCTGGTCCAAAATATAGCTGGCTGCCGAATTTCAAAACCAAGGAACTACTTGAGTTCGACAAGATAACGGAGAGAACGCTGCCGACACTGTGCTATTGGCAATTTCGCTGACAGGCACGGTCTTCCCTTCTAGGATAAAGGCAGAAGCTGCCATGATATAAAGGCAATGGAATCGGTGCAACACCTTTTATGAGAGTACCCTGCAGAACACACGACATCGGTTTTTGGGTGCCAAAATGTTTGAAGACCTGAGTATGGTGGCAAACGTGTCACTGCGGCAACTGACCGATTTCATCTGGACCATGACAAGTAGGCTTAACTTATACAGAGTGATGCAATGAATTTGATGGATCAACGAGTGATCTTGTCTGCGAACGGCAAGATACCCGTTAATCTAACCTAACCTAGCGGCGATTAGTTAAGCACATTAAGCAAAAGAAGTGAAAGCCAGCCTTCCCACAATCGACGTCAAGATGTCGCGATTATAGAGGGAATTTAAAAAACATTCCATAAACTGCGAGCTTAAAATGTCCCTCTTTCTGGCACATTGAAGTACTTTGATCAATTCCTACAACAAGAATTCAAAAACAGCTACAGTCCTGAACGACCAGATTTTTTTTTAAATTTCTTGATCGGAACATCAATACACGATTACGAAACCAAGCTTTACAAAATTTTTTTGTTGTATTTCTTCTTTTATTGATTTCCGATAACTCCTCTATTTAATGATCAATTTCGCCGAAAATCGTTTTCATTAATAAAACATTCAAGACCTTGACGGGCTGCCAACACAGTTGACATGCGCAATCTATTTGTGAAGACAATTGTTTTAAAGTGCTTATCGCCAGCCTTCAACATCATTGATATCTTCAGTAAAAACAACAAAAAACAACTTAAAAGCCATTGTAAAACAAATGCTAATTTTATTTCACCTTTCTTACACTGCACAATAAAAGTAATGCCCTTAAGGTCTAGAGTTTTTTTTTCTTTTGTCTTGTTTTGTTTTCGGGTCATTCGTTAATTTGTATGCGAAATCAATGGAATTGATCATTAAATCGTGTCGTTGCTTAATTTTAATTTCTTTTTGTTTTTATTGCTCTTTCGAAGCAAAGCAAGCATTTAAATAAAAATCTTTTTGAACTCACCTCTTAATTTCCGCTCATCAACTAATTGCCTTTCTAATGAGTCTTTAACTTCACGTTCGCGTAACACGTCCATTTTTAATTCAGCTAAAGACAAAGAAACACAAAAAAAAAGAAAGAAAGAAAGAAAAACAAAAACAAAACAAAAGAAGAGAAAGTCAATTGGATTTGCAAAAATAATTATGCCAGACAGGACAGAAAGAAAACCACAAGCAAGCCAACCAGTAGGCAATCTAGTTTCACTTACCTTTTTCATAAGTAATGGCGCGTTCTTGTTGGCGGGCATTATCAGCGGCCACTTTCAACAGACTCTGTATGTTGCGTAGTAAAGTCTCTGTGGAAGAAGGTACTCCAGGATCAATGGCTAGAGGACCCAAGGTAAGACCACCCGCTGCTAAAGCAGCAGCAGCAGTCGAGGCATCATTTGCTGCCATTAAGGCTTCGTTCGGTGTCATGCCACCGCCACTGCCGGGTCCAGCAAGCGAAGGACCACTAGCACCACCATTCGCAGCCGCTGCTGCTGCTGCCAACGTAGAGTAATTTAAAGCACGCTGATGCTGTAAAGCTGCAACAGCTGCATTATGTGAGGGAGAACCATGCTGCAGAGCTGGATGTGTAGCATCGTGTTCCGCCAAGACGCTAACACGATCCACGGCATTATGGTGGGGCATATTATGGGCACGCTGAAGACGTTGTGAGGCGGGAGAAATATTATCACGTTCAACATCACTTAAATCTAAAAATCAAATAAAAATACAACAACAAAAAAAAAGAAGAAAACGTAATCAAATTACACTGATTGGTATACGTTTTTCGTTGTAACGCCTAAGCATAAGTTATAAGCTTTTGTAAACGCTTACCTTCATCATCTTTGCCCATTCGTTCATCCACCTCTGAGACATTATCGTCACTTAAATTTTCAATGTCCTCATCTTCGTCAACATTTGTGCCATTACCGCCGCCCATATACCTACACTGCGAACGCTGGTCCGCTCTATGCTGTCATCGCGCACAGAATGGGCCGGCGAATGCATATCACTACGTTCGCTACGTTCATCACAATTACTACCCTGATCGGTATTACCGCCCGACTTGGATAAATTTAAAACAGGACTTTGACGATTGGGTGAGCCTAAAACGAAAGTAAACAAACAACCCGTAAAGCAACGTAAAACGTAAAGTAAAACGTAAAGATTTTGATTTTCTTTTTTTGCATTTGTTTGCGAAAACTTACAATTGCGAGAACTTAAATCACGTGGCTTTTGTTCCGCGCCACCAACAACAATTCCCGTAACGCCACCCATTTGCTGGCGTTCATCAGTACGTTCTTCGCGAAGTCTGTAAAGTACAGGGAATTCAAACATTTTAAATTGTGGTATGACGTAATAAGTCACATCTGAAACTGTTAATTTTTAATGTCNTGTTAATTTTTAATGTCAATATATGTGCCATCCTTACCTTTCGAGATGCTTAACAATATCCTCATAAGCTGCTCTACAATTCTCCCATATACCCGATCTAGCCAATGCATCCATATTAGCTGCTGACATGCCACTCTGAGCGGCTGCCTTTAACATTTGACTATCGGGTCTGGCATGTAAACCATGTGGTGGCATACCGGGTGACATTAAAGCCGTACCCGGGTGATGATTCATTTGCATAAATGCCATGTGATTAATGGGCGGGGGATTATAACCATTAGCTAAGAGGGGAGATTTCTCCAAACGATTCATATCTGCAAGAGAAAAAAGACGTATTAAGCAAGGGATTGATTGAATAATAAGACTCTAGTGGATGTAAGTTGGGTTTGTGAGTAAAGTAATCAAAGCGGTTGCTCTTAAATATGAATTACAAATTTCATTCGGACAATCTGCTAAAGCCGATTAGCACCAATTCGGTATTTTTAACTGATCAGCTGACTGAATTCTGTTTCGGAATAGCTTAGCGGAAATGTTGGAAAAAACAATGGCAACTGAACTGAAATCATAATGAAGTTTCCTAAGAAAAGAAAACTGACGGAGTTTAGAAATTAAACGCACGTATCTGAATTATCATTTTAAGCACGTAAAATGAGGCCTCGGCCCTATGCCATTGATACGAGCATGAAAAAGATGTCGGACTCGTAGAATGAGTTCCATTCCGGTTCGACGGTGTTTTTTTAGATTTTCCTGGAAACCCAAACGATTAAATAATGTGGCCTTTTTTTCGGATAAGCAGTAGAACTGGCACATATCTTTGTTCGCCTCGCAAATACAGCAAAATAAGTTATATTACATCCCGTGCATTGTCGCTCACCGTTAGACAGGTGATGGCCTGTCTTTCGCAAACACTGCATTAGGTAATGACGCCTGGCGCTTAATGGCACACAGAGAAAACAGTTGACCTGTCTCGAATGCATGTGGGATTGCCCTGTTGATGTCTTGTGGAATCGGGGATAGTTCAAGAGATTTGACAGAGGTTGTTAGTTTTGGTGTTCACGTTGCCATTCATCCAGAAATTAGGCTCAGCGGTGGGCGCGTGGGGGAAGTGGAGTGTTGTGTGCGGAGGTCAAGTTGATTTGGGCGTAGCGAGATGTGGGCGAAGAGCTACGTTCGCGCGCGCGGCCCCAGTGGTGGCAGGGGCGAAAGCGCATCGCGGTTGGCGAGCGCGTGTGAGGATGTCCGGCGTGGATCGCAAGTCAACGGTGCTCGTGTGTGTGGTGGGTGGGGTATGCTAGTGCGGCCGCGGGATGGGTGGCCTGGGCGTGGAAGAGTCAGTGGCTCTGTGTGCGTGTTAGTTTATAGTAGCGCTTTCCGACTCTGGTCTCGGTCCTCGCATGTGTCTGTCATCTCGCGCACAGATATGGGCACGGCTGTATATGGCATTTCGTCATACGTTCGCTGACGTTATACCACATTCTTACATATAACATGACATATCACGCGTACATACATAATTGGTCGTTACAACCCTTCAGTTAGGATTCCGGCCTAGTTTCTCACAGCATTTATGTTGTTTGTGTTAATTTTATACATGAGCAGCGGGACCTTTAGTTTAAAGTCGACTTCGAATAACAGATTTTGGAGAAACTTTACACGGCAATTTTATTTACTCTCAGAGTCCTTGCTAGAAA
>QOCX01003675.1:1993-15186 GCA_005959815.1 Sarcophaga bullata | reverse complement strand
GAGCTGGTTCCCAGTCCAAAATATGAGGTTTGTTGCCGTAAGAGTTGCCTTCATTTTTTAATGCTGCCTATTGAACCCAAAAACCCCAATATTAGGAAAAAAACAGGCATTTAATTCTATTTTTGTTGTACATTTTTATAATCTTTTACCAGTTTACTTTAGGAAACGCAGGAGCGAATATAGGCAAACGATGTGTCTCTCTTCAATCGATTCTTTTCAATATCTGGCGCTGATCCCCATATGACAGCGATTTAAATAATTACTCGCTAGATTTAATGCTCGACGACTCATTTTATTATTTTCAAAAGACAAAAACCATAATAAAAACCAAAAAACGAGAAAAAAACGGAGAAAATTATAAACCAGAACTGAAATGGGGATGTTTGTTTACATGCCTCTATTATTTATAACCGATTCAATATCCAATAATGCCTGCATTAGGGTATTACGTTGCATGTGTGTATGATGTTTGGAGTGAGAGTAGTTGCTCTTTAAACATAGATTATTTGTCGCCACAATTAAAAGTGGCGTCCTTCTTCTTTCGTTTGCCTCTGTCACTGCACTGGGAAATCGCTAAGGAGGGTTCCCATAAATCTTAATCTCATGTTGGACATACTCAAGTATAGGCTATTTTTGGTGAGGTTCCATAATTGCAACTGAACTTCTAACGATCTTTCAGCGTAAAAAATTCGAATATTTTGTAAGGAGAAAAGTTTAAAGTCATGCGTATTAACCTTAAACCAAAATTCAGTGGCTACGTACCGTGCCGTAATACGATTAGGGATTGTCATTTTAACGATTGGATGCGCGGTGGGCCCATGGGATAGCTCGCTTGTTGACTGTGATTCAGTGGGTTAATACGACATCCGGCGCGGATAAATCCTCGAACGGCTTCCCCCTCCGTCTGTTATTTGAGCCGTTTCATGCCATGTATGCTCTCGCTGGTTTTTTTGCGATTCCACAATATGTGAGAATCGCGTAGTCCTAAAAGTAGTGGGGGTTCGGGCTTATTAGACGAAATATGAAAACAACAACATATTTCTCCTCGGCGACGTCCTCCTCAGAAACTTCTGCCAAGACATCTGCAGGAGCTCAAGATAAAAATTCCCACAAAATCTACTCGTTCGAGTCGGGACTGATTGTCCCCCACTCAATGCATAAATTAAACACACACGAACATAAGCTGTCCTGGTTACAGGTCGTGAAACCTGACTGAAGCGATGGATTTTAAGCTACTGCTACATGCTAATGATTGGCCCTTACTTCTTACTCTAACTGGCCATAACAACCCGATAACATCCCTTCCAGGGCCTCCTGCTCTTGCGCCGCCTACGCCAAGTTGCGCTCACACCAATCGATGGACAGGGCTTCCTCGATTTGGTCCTCTCCAACGGATACAAGGCGTACTCTTCGCCGACTTCCGCCAATCTCCGCACATCAACATAAACCCGTCTCGCCGGAGCCATCCTCCTCCAATTCAAACGACATGGCCGAAGCCCTAGCGCCAGCCGCCGCAAAACGCCATGTCGGTTTGAGGACCTCCATACACTCACTGTTTGTAGTCGGATGCCGCCGCAACATCTTCGCCTAACTCGCACTGGACCGAAGACTTACCTTAGGCACTTTTCCTCGAACACTCTCAGAGGCTCCCTGCATCTCTGCCTTAATAGATCCATGCCTATGCGCCCAATAAAGAAGTCAGGACTTGTAGGATGGAGCGTCTTGTAGAGTATTAGTTTCGCTCGCCAACGAGAGAGTCTCTGTTACTCAATTGCCCTATTGGACCATAGTAAACACCTGTTGGCAAGAAGTGATCCTGCGCCTGATTCTGTCAAACTGACATCATTTGTGCGCCTTAGCATTACATTTTCACCTAACTGCTCGTTTGCCTAATCTTGCAAATCGGCCGTGTTACATCTCTATGAACGCTTTCGTTTGTTATAACGCTGACTGCAGATAGGGGAGGGAGTTTAAAATTCGCATGGGGTGACATTACCGCCCCATTCTTTCTTAGAATTCACTTCTTCATTTAGTATTACATTAACTTCCTACAATTTGGATTGCATTTTATTAAATCTATAGACCAACCATCCATATATTATTTGCCCAGTTCTTCAAGCCGTCAGCCTAACCTTCCAGTTTGCTCTCTTTGTTCAGATATAGATCTTAGTTACTTAATTGGGCATTACAAGTCTTTATCTGAATACTACGTTGTAAGTTCTCATAGTGAACATGTTAAGTTTGTTAAAGTTAAGCATCGCCTCCGAAAAACAGTTTTGAAAAATTTTTCATTGCAATTTCATTTAGTCTCAGAGTTCTTCCCAGGAAACTGCTAAGAAAAAGTCGAAGAAACAACATTTGTTTGATTTTTCATTCTGGCTTTTGAACCATGGACTCTCGTCTAATAAACTAACACACTACGTACTAGATTACTTGGACTTTAGCTTCAGATCTACGCGTTAATTATTTCGTCTATTACTGTGTTGAATAGTAGTGTTAATAGAGAACAACCGTGTTATGCCGCCAATTACCATTTCCGTAGAAGAATTCTACAAATGTATCTCCTTTTTCCTTTGCATCAGTGGATAATTCAAATTGCCTAATGATTAGTATCGAAAGCACTCTTCCTATCAAAATAAAAATAAAATATTATGGTCATCTATGACTTGATTACAGCTCAGTGAATATCCTTATGCTTTTGCTTTCAAGAGCTTTGGAGATAAATATACGAAATTGGCAACTGTCAATACTAGTGGATTTTTACCTCCTTTCAGTGCCCTGATTCTCAATAAGTATCCAGTTGACATGTTTTCTCTCTTTATGTGTTGTGTACAGAGGTGCTGTAATGCTGTAATCAGTTCTAGACCCTAAATTCCTCTCCAGAGAATTCAATGGAATTTAGTATCAGCTGATTGGTCCTTCGAAAGAAATCGACAAAATCTAAACGAATAGGGCAAAATGCTATCGGATATGATTAATTGCATGAAATTTCTATACTCTGGCTGTTTTTAGAGATGTTTTGTTCTCTATTGCCCTAACAAATATTGGTTGGTTAGCAAAAGTTGACAATAAAGTTAACAAGACTAATACAATGGCATCATCATAGTCTTCATCCATGTGTATTGTTTTATATGTGAGTTTTACTTATTCACATACACACACAAATATGTGTATAAACATTTATCGATATATCACAATCTAAGCATGTGAGCCGAGAATGTTTGTGTTTAAAGAAAAACTTTTTCGATTACATCCTCATAAAAAGTTTCTTCATCTTTTTCGAACATTTGCTGTGCATTGGACAACACCCACACATTTGACACGGCCACAACAAAATAAGTACTACACGACATGTGTGAACGTAATAATAACAATAACGGCAATGACAACGACGATGGATCCTTTTGGCATGAAAAGGACATTTAGTTGCAAAGAAAAAAGAAAATAAAAAAATATTTTCAAAGAGGAGGAGGAGGAACTAGAGGAGGAATACGAAAGTGTGAGTGTGTAAATAAAAATAAAAGATAAGCCCGGGCAAAAAGGGGACAGACAACAAAGTCATAAACAAGCAATAAAATTGTTTAGAAAAGCTAAAGGGGAAAAGCAAAAAACAAAATGAAAACAAACAGCAAAGAACACTGTCTTAACGTTTTAAATGTATTTGAACGCAGTGCTTTAATGTCACTTCGAATTGATGACGGCGATATGAAATGAAAGATGATGGCAATCATCATAATTGCATTTTTTGAAAGTTTTAGCCTGCTTCTTCTTTCTGTTTTCTCCGTGAGATGGTGACAGCTGAATGGCGAATTGATAACATTGAGATTAGATACAGTGCTTGATGTTAAGCTTGGTAACTAATCAATTGATATCCGTTTCGTTTTGGGTCTTGTGTTTTCCGCTTGCCTTTATTTAACATCCCTTGTCTTCGATTTAAATTTTATTGTATTCAAAAACATTCTTTTCTTTTTTCTTTTTTTTTGTTTTGTTTTCTCTTCTTTTACTTGTGAATTTAATGGATAAACAAAACATGGAATTTTTTATGCAAATACTTTATTTGATACACATTTCCTTTACTTCATGTCCTAAAAATGATGGTGGCCTCTATACATTTTTTTGTTTTCCTGTCTCTCTCTCTCTTTCTCTCTGAATTCTCCCTTTGCTTATTGTTTCAAGTTTTTCTTTTTATTTGTAGTCGGAACAGGATATCAATTGTGCCTACATGAGAATCAATATCATCAAAACATAAATTTCATTTGACTTTTTTCTCCCTTTTTTTCCTTTTTTTCTCTCTTTTTTTGTTTTATAAAAACAACCTAAAATGAAAAATTTATTCTAAAAATGAAAGGAGAAAAAACAAAAGAAGAAAAAAAGAAAAAGCAAAACCAACAAATTGAAGCACGTCATGCAAATGTTTACACATCATCACCGTTTTATACTCGCTAAAGTACAATGTTAACATCCCCAAACCGCCACATCCATAGTGAACAAATATGCGAACGATTTTAGTTGTAATTCTACACAAATATATGTATAAGCCTTATACGAGCATACTTACATACATATGTATATAGTAAATGGATATTCATATGGATTAGAGGATAACCTAAGTCAGAAGAGTACAACCTTCGTCACAACAACAATACATTTCTATACCAAGAACCTGTCTAAGTTAAATTTGATCAAAGATCCTCTAAGCTTGGACATTCTAAGACTATTTAAAAAGACGATAAAACTTGCGATCTCAATGTCCTCTAAGATTCTTCCAGTTGAATAAAAAAAGTTGCACTGCGTTTTAGCCCTTTAGGTAATAAATAAATAAAGTTGCATCTCTTCCACTCTCAAACAAAACCTACAGAAGTCATTACTTGGTCGTTACTAAATTCCAAATAGAATCTAGTGGACTTTCTCTCTGTCGCAGTCTTTGTAAACCCTAAGGATATTCCCTTCAATCGAGGGATATGCTAATATAGTCTCCATTATACGCAATGATGTAGTCTACGTTCTGGTACTCCCACTGAGCTAGGAATTATATCGGGTGTCCTACCTAAGATCCACCGTCCAATATGAGTTGGCGATGATTTCCATATTCCATTCACCAATGAGCTGTAGGAGCTCCTCAACGATGTGGATATTGTGCAGCGTATTGGCATCCAGCGGCAGCGCTGGCTCGGCCATTTCGTTCGAATGTATGAGGATGTACCGGCGAAACGGGTATTTGATGTGGGGATTTTCTGAAATAGGCGAAAAGAACGACCATGTGTGCTTCAAAAGGACAAAGTTGTGTAAGCCCTGTCATCAATTGTATAACCAACTGGCGAAGGCGAGCAAGAAGCAGAGGCTCTTTGGGGGTTATGCTGAAACAGGCAGAAATCCGATAATCGGGTTGTCAACGCCCAAGTAAGTAAGGAAGTAAATAAGACTCTGTAGGAGAAAGCAAGACATGCGACGGTAATCATTATTTGTATTACGGAACACAGAGACATCCAAGGCAACATCAAAAGCTGATATGCGCTTGCAAAAGCTAACACAATAGAAAATTCAATTGACTTTGTAAGCGAGATTTGCAATCCTTCACAGAAAACAAACAAATTCTCTTACAAAACCAACATTTAGTGGGACCAGATCAGATTCTACTTTAAGAACTTTATAGTACTTATAACGGCACGTTGGACACTGGGCGATTTAACGATTTCCGTAGAAGCTTTTATAAAGAGGAAGATGAGGGACCAAAGCATATGTTCTTTTATCATAGTCCACCTCTTGGAAACCTATGAGAAAGAATTCTTGGCACCCAGAATTTATCATGCCTTCATAAAATTCTCGAAATAACTAAGAGGTACTAATCAGAAATTGTAATAACATCACTGAATAGCTAATATCAGACCTTATAGGAGTCAAATAATCTATGCACATTGAGGCGGCTGCCAATTCAACCTAACCTAACTTGCTACAGCAAATCAGATCCACTAACTTAAGACTGAAACTAATAACTTATTAGCATTTCAGCTAAATTAATTATTAATGACCCTTTTTAATAGGTGAGCCTTATTTGAGCAAGGCTCAGCAGTCGTTGGCGTAAAGGACGATCTTATTTGGGCATGAAAGTCTCAGTCTATAAACGTCTATCACTGATGGATATGACCAACTGACAAGGCGCGAGAAAGCAGAGTTGGCTTGAAGGTATTGCTAAGGTTGTCCTAAATCCGACAAACAGATCTTTAAGGCTATTTATTCAAGCAAACTTTATGAATGTGGGGATGAGTTCTAAGAGCTCATTTTAAGCATAATTTGATGCCAATCAGGATTACTACATGAACTGAAACACTTCTAAGCCTCTATAAAAGCCGCAATCGATCTTTGATTAAAACTAAAGCCTTCAATTCAAGAATATTTTCTTCCAATTAGAGGCATAGAAATCGAGAGCATACATCGTTAATTTCAATTAATGAGGACTAGAAGCGTAGTGATAGTCTTATACCCAGAGGAAACTACAAAACTTAATCTAAAGTCACGTTGGATAAAATAACATTTTCCTTCTCTGTATTTCGTTGCTGTTTTAGAATATTTTTCAAACAATGTTTGTACAAGTGTAGATGAATTGTAGTATGAATATGTATGTATGTCTGTTTGTATGGTATATATGAGTATGTTACTTATTATTTGAGATTATTTGGGTTAAAATTTTCATTTTTACAGTTCGTTACTGTTTCCTGCCACATACATACACATTCACTCTTTCATTCATTCATTCTTCATAAACCATCATTTTTATTTTGATTTTTGATTTTATTTTATTTGTAGTTTTTTATTGAATTTTTATATTAGTTCATCCTTACCTTCTTCTGTCTCTCTCTCTCTCTCTCTCTCTCTCTCGCTCTCTTTTCCCCCACTGCGTTTGGTAACTGTAAAAAAAGAACTATCCATCTGTGAAAGATTTTTAAAGATTTTTTTTTGTTTCAGGATTTTCATATTTCATGTTAAAAAAAAAGGTTTTTACAAAAAATATCGATAGAAAAAAAAAGAGGAAAAGGATCAATTCGGATGTTACATATTCGTCATATCCTTTGAAATTTATTTTTAAAATCCTTTGTTTTAAAAAATAAAATGAAAAATTTTTTATAACAATCATATTTTGATTTCATTTGATCTAACTTTAGTTCAGCTGATGGTAGGTAGTTATTTCGTTTAGTTTTTTATTTTTATTTTAAAGGTTTTATTGATTTTTAATAAACCCCTATATGGTGTTTCACATCAGGCAATTATATGACAAAACCAGTAATAGCTTCCTAATAATGTTATAAAGTTTAATTAGCTTGAAAATAAGTCTCAAATATGCGACTATCCATTTAAGGATTTCAAAAACATTCATCAGAAGTATCATTACGACCGCCAAAAACAGCAAACATATTTAAAATCTACTACTAATACGGTGTAGTTAAAACATGGAACTTTACCAGCATTACACAACGGTGATCATAATCCGCCTACTGTACAAGAAATTGTCATGATGATGAAGACATTTTAATACACCAATATTGTTACAAATGTAGTCAAGCATGTGTATCGGTATAAAAAGATAAAATAACAACTGATAAAAAAAAAATGCGGAAATAAGACGGGCTTCATTTCGTGTTTTGAACTTAAATATGGTAAAAAAAAAAAACTAATTTTAATCTTCTCTTCAGGGATTTCATTTTGTAGGCCCAAAAAAAACAAAGAAAACCAGGTTGTTGTAATTGTTCCAAACTATGGCGGAAATTCCAGGTACTCACTAAACTTGTATTGAAGGCCGCCGTGGTTTTTTATGCACTTCCAAAAGAAATTCTTAAAAAGAACCGTTTCGTACATTTCGTGAATACTGATTTTATGTTGAGTTGGAAATCTTTTGTGGTTGGCAACTTCTCCTTGGTCTTTTTTCGTTTCCTTAATAAATAAAAACTAAGGGGGCCTTTTTCTGTGTTTTACCGCTGGAAAGAAATTTTACTTCCAATCTGTTATTCCCGAATTTTTGCACTGATAATCCCGAAGTTTCACGTTGGAAATAGTATGATTACAACTTAGAGTTTTTAAAATTGTTCATAATGCCACAAAAATATGTACGCTCCTTTTCAATTAAATAAAAACACCGGTAAAAGATGATCAATTGGCTATTTTTAAATCTGTAACGTTTTGGAATTCTTTTCTCATTAAGCGAGTTTAAAAAAATTTGTAATTATATAATAGAGAAAAAATAAAAAAAAAAACTATATTATGAATGGAAAGCTGGCAATTGATTGGAAATACAAAAAAGGACTGAAAACCCAATTGAATTGATGCAAATTTTTTCGTTTTTGTCAAAAAATTTCAAAAAAGCAATACAAAAATATCGCTATTGGAAACTCTGGCCAAGTAAGATAAAAAAAAAAAAAATGTTAATAAAATAAGCGGACCTTTTTTTGTCGTTCTGTCGGCGCTTTGGTTTCTCTTGGCCAATGCATTGGGAATAAGATTTTTCTGGTGATTAAGTAAAAATCCAGTTACCACCTGAGGAAAAAAACTTTCTTTAATAAAAGGTTTTTTAACTTGGATTTTAAATCCCTCGGATGGTTTTAAAGTGCTTTTTCCTGATGAAAAAAAATCAAAAAGCTCATATTCTTTTTATGCTATAAAACGTCATATTTAAGTTCAGTTCAATTTTTCCAAATTTTTAAAATCGGACAAATGGATTGGAAACTTTTCGCCAAACCAAAGAAAATTTTCACTTCATGTATCATTAAAATTAATAATTCACCTGAAAGGAAACATTTTTTCCATTTCTAGTTGGAAAATTAAAAGAACTTATAAAAACTTTTAATGGGGAAAAAATGTCAACAACTATTTAAAACTTATTAAAACCCAAAAGGGCAATTCCCATTATTAAAGATGGTGTAATTCATGCCCATAAAAGTGAGGGTTTTCCAGAACCGAATTATGTTTCTTTTTAAAAATTAGTTTTATGGCCGTCAAATACAAAATGTGATGGTTATAAAAATAAAATGGGATAATTAAGATTAAAAAAAAGTTTAACATATGAACAAAATTAAATTTTTATAAAAGGAAAAAAATTTATTTTTTAATCCAAAAGGACGAAAATAAAAAGCTTAAAAAAATGCCTTATTTTTTTCAATATTAAAAAAATACAAAAAAAAAAATATATTTTCTTCTTTTGGTTTTTCAAGTGGTATTTAAAAATAAAAAAGGAAAAAAAATTATATTTTCATTGAAAAAAAAACTAAAAAAACAGAAATAGAATGTTTTCAAAACAAATTCATAAACTGCAAATAATTTTCCTTTTCCAGGGATAAGTCGTTCTGGAACCAAACATTGCGTGTGGAAATTTCTGATATTTAATTTGTTAATTTTCGATAAAATAAAAAAAGTGTACAAAACATAATTTTTGGCTTTTCCAACTGTAATCTAACATGTAATTATTTATTTTTCTTTAATTATTATTACCATATTTTTTACATGAATTTTTTAATTTTTGCTCTTAATGTTTTTTTGGAAAAAAAAAACAAGCCTTTCTTTATCCAAGGTGATCTAACTCTTTTCCGCGCTTCCCAGTATTCCTGCTAATCAAGGTGCTTAATTCGGATAAAAAAAATGAAAAAAAAAAAGAATTTTAAAAGAAACACAAAAAAAGCAAAGAGAATAAAAACAAAAAAAACGATATAATTATGACAGAAAACAAAACTAAATTTTGAATGGTCCATTAATTATGAATTTCGCCTGTTCATTCTGTTGTTATACACGAATTTTATTTTTGGACAATCTATCTCGGCCCCGGGGGCGACATTGTGTCTAGGACAAGGTTTTTTTCTAAAAAAAATTTGAGACAAAATGGTGTTTCGCTTACAAAAGTATTTAATTAACACTGCGAATTAGAGGGGGCAAGTATTGTAAAATTAATGTTGATGGCCAATTTTTGCTAGCAAGGGAATTTTTTTTAAATTACAACTTACAAAAACAATTCTTGAGGATAGAGATCTCTCTGAAAAAACAACCACTTTTCTTAACTTGAAAGGGCACTCTAATAAATTATAATAATTACACATGATAGAAAAATATAACGCCGCGCTCCGCACAGAGAGGCAGTAGTATCTTTTTTTATGACTTTTTTTTAAGAACAAAAAACAAAAATAATAGTATAAATAAAACTTTAATATAACAAAAAAAAAAATTAAATGAAGGGCTCTCCTTTTTTTTTTCCAATTATTTTTTCATATTAAAGAGATGACAAGATAAATTACATTTTTAATTTTATCTTTCAATCTCCCAAATGTTATAGAGATAAAAGCGAGGGAAGGTCTATTTTTTATTTTTTGATAAGAAAGGAATGTGACAATCGGCGGAAATAAGGGACTGAGTCAAAAAATATCCCTTTTAAAACGAAATGTCCAAGAAAAATCCGTTGTTTAGTTTTTCAAAAGCATAAGAAATTAATGAAGGACTATTCGAGGGACAAAAGATTTTATATGACGCGGGAATCATTACGTCGTGGTACTGAGTTTTCCTATCTGCTAATTACTTCTAAATTTTGTTGTGTTTTTCCTTGTTCTTATTGTTTAAAATCAACTAGGTAAACAACAACCTCGAACCTCAAAGAAGCTGTTGAAAAATAATTACCAAAACAAAACTATAACTCATAATCAAAGCTTTACCACTTGGTTTATTAAACCATCATATGTACATAATATATAGTATAACTCATTAAACAAAACTTCTCTCTCCATTTTATTGTTGGAAATGCATTACAGACGTATTCTATTGTAACGTTGGCGCATTTTATATTGTTAATAGATACTAGGATCTTATAGTCGCGGAAATCTGTTATAAATAACTAGAAAGACTGGATTTAAACTTACTTATGAATTGATTTATACGTAAAAAAAAGTTCCTCTGATCCACCTGAAATGTGGTGGATTTTCATCCTGGTATTTCTGAATTGGTAAAGACGAAAATGGCGTTTTCATCATTTGTTCCGTTTGGAAATTGCCGGGTGGACGTGAAAAATTGCAAACGTTGAAAGCGGTATCGCAAAGTCTTATTTTGGACAATTAAGACAGTTGATGGAAAGCCCATGGAAAACCCTTCCTTCGAATGAAACCTAAGGCAACAAGATTTGGATAGAAATGAGCATGCGTTTGCGGAACGTCACAGTTGACATATAGTCTTATACCCGAGAGGGAAAAGACCAATATAGATAAACTTTTAGCCAGAATCTAATAATAGTACAGCTTATATGATTAAGGCATAATAAACTTCGCATCTAATATTATTAACGCGCTTTCGGTCAATGACTGTCATTCGTTTGACTGTATGCAATGCAATGCGGTTTATAACATCTTATATTGTATATCAAACAAAAACCAAAAACGCGATTTGATATTATGATCGAAGTTAGGTGATAAGAATGAAATTGTCGTAATGTTAGTATCTATTATAAATAGCTATCAGAATTGTGTTAAGGTTTCTGTAATTCTACAATTGGAGTATAAAGTTGAATATTAAATGGTGTGGTCTTATTGTTGATTACTTGTGTATTATTATTTGAGTGTTTAAATATTGGGGTTAAAAAAACAAAATTATATAGCCAATTTTTACAGTTCGTTACGTGCTTTGTTCGTGGGCCAACCAATATACACAATACAACATTATGTCACTCTTTAGGCCATGTGCACATTCTCAGTCCTTCATTAAATTTCCATCATTCTTTTATTTTGAGTTTTTGTTTTATTCTTATTATGTCAATTTTTATTATATTGGGGATTGTTTCCACTCGATATTACGTTATCTTGCAAATCTTCTTAAAACCTTCGTTCTCAATAGGGGCGTCTCTCTATCTATAACCTTTTCTACGTCTCTCATCCTACGCGCTTCGTGTCTTTTGCGCCTCTCGCGCTCCATCCAACTGACGAGAGTTATACGGTATATCCATGGTTAAAAAAGGAAACTATCCAATCATCGTGACACAATAGGATTGAATTCAAAAATTATTCGCACCGATTTATTTTGTATGATTTATGATGTGCGAATTTCATAGTGTTACATATGGTTAAAACAAACAGAAAAAGGTTTGCTTATGTATGTACAATCAAGGGAAATAGGCTACTTCGATAGGAATAATTAACAAAAGGAGTGAACACACGAAACAAACTTTTCGGATGCTTACATATTCGTACATATACTCAAGTCCTTTGAATTAAATCTTTATTTTTAAATAATACCTAAGTGTCCTATTTGTTTTTAATATAAAATAATTAATGAAAATATGTGTATATTCTATTAACATCATATTTTGATATTCCATTTGGACTTATATACTTTATTAGTTCAGCTGTATTTATGGTAGGTATATTTCGTTTATTTTTATTTTATTAATTGTTAGAATATCAGGTTTCCTCCATTGATTTTTTAATAAACACGAAAGTATGTGTATTCACATCAGGCATATTATATGACATAACACCAGTATAGCTCTAATAATTGTGTGATTAAAGGTTTATTAGCTCTCATTGAACAAATATAATCTCAAATATGCGATTACTGATCCATTTTAAGATTTCAAAATACATTCATTCAGAAGTATCATACGACACGCCAAAACATCAGCGCAAACATTATTTATAAAAATAGTCTTTACTTACTCTATATTATAGCTCGAGTTTGTTATGGAGGACAGCATCGAGTAGATACGACGTTTATACGCTATTAGCACCATAACGGTGATCATTTAATCCGCCTACTGATATAAGATTTACAGTGCGTTCTGCATGGCAGAGAAGACTTTTGATATACTCACCAATTTACTTGTTACAACTAAATTTAAGTCAAGCATGTGTAATCCAAAGGTATCCCAAAAATATCAAATCACGAGGTCCGAAGCAATGCGGGCCTACTTACGGAGCTCAATGTATGGTGTTTCGGTATCCGAATTTGGATATCCCTTGTGTGTAAAATAGTCAAAATTCACTACGTCGAATACTGTGATTAAAACATGCATTTCCAGCATTGCACGCGGTGGTCACCACGTGTGATCGCGCCCTGTGACGTTCAAAGACATGTATCAGGATTAGTAATGTGTATTCTTCACTACACTGAGTGTCTCCGCGTATCGCAAATGTAGGTCTGTACGTGTATCCAGAGAGCGGCGACGGGGTATCATGTACGCA
>QOCX01003674.1:1468-16818 GCA_005959815.1 Sarcophaga bullata | reverse complement strand
ACGTGCCTCAAGTTCATGGCCCACTCTGCGAAAGGCCATATACTGTTTCACACCATCCATGCGATTTTGAAACTCAACACGCGCCACATTCATGTTGGAGATCATTGAGCCAATGTTACCTGGCATACAAGAAGATAAAAAGTAAAAGGAAAAGAAATTTTTGTTAAAGAAAATATTTAAAAATAAAAAATTTTCATCTGCTCTGCATCAATAAGTACCAGTGAACTGATTGAAAAGGTCAAACATGGTTGTAAAAAAAAAATTAAATTCAATGGGAAATGTAAAGCAAAACCATGAGAGAAAAACTAGGAATAGGAAGACCTCCTACTTAGCTTGGATTTAAAAAAGTACTTTTTCTACGAAACAAATATTTTAAAACGCAAAAGTACCATTCCATGGTATTTAACTGAAATTATTAAAGAATTTACAAAGTTAACAAGGAAAAGGTCCTTCTAAACCGTATCTATGAGGTTCAAAGGAGTTTAAAGTACCAAAGAAGGAAAGTAAGAAAGTCTCGATAATTTAAACTCAGGACATTAACAAATAAAAGTAGCAAATAGGACTTATTGAACGATGAAAAAGTACTTGTCCTAGCATGGGCTCGTTAAATGCCTTTAAAATAATAAAAGATTGGCATTGATTGACAAAAAAAGTACCAAAATGGTACTTTCACAATAAAATTAAGAAAATGTACCACAAATTGCTGACACAAATGTAATGAAATGAGAATACTAGAGAGCTCAAACAGCTCATACAACCTTGCCAGCTTAATGGAGTTATCGTCTATTGATATCAAGGATATAGCTTCGCTTATTACACTTTCAGGCTGGTTTTCAAGCGTAGGGTAGTCGGTGAATGTACAGCCGGCTTCACTAAACAACTTGTCTTCTTTAGGTTTGGTGGATTCGGTCGTATCATGGGACTGTGCTTACCGTGTGGCGTCGACAACGGGCCACTAATGTCCTGCTCAACCTGCGCCTTGTAAGCAAAGCTAACACTTTGAACGAGTCGTCTTTGCCCTAATCATACAGTTTACAGTACAGAATGTGCCGTAATTTCTTCAATTGGTTTTTTACCGACTGAGCCGATTCTTTATATAACTTCTGCGGCTTATGTCTGACTTAGAGTAATGGCGCGCAGTAGTCCGCAGTCTACCTGAAGTATATTGGAGATAAGACTGGGATTGTAGCGAGAATATGGACTCAGGTTGATCTAATTGCGATCACCACTTTAAGCTGCTCTGTTAAATAATTGTGCTGAGAGAGATACAAATCTCTTCTGTGTGAACCGTTAAGCTATCTTACATATAATGACTGTGCACTATGTTAGCTCTAGATGGATTTCAGCCCGCAGGAAGGTCCCTTCTATACTTGTGGACATTAACAGGGTAACACTCTGTAATGAGTTGCCAATGAGGAAAAAAGGCGAAGAAGAGCGCGAACCTAATTCATTGATCGGTTATACCTTCCCTGTCACTGTTTTGTTTAATCGATCAGGTTATGAAACGGGCACTGAAAGCCTTATGGTAGAATAGAGAAGATTGCAGACTTTCTCGGCGTATATAGCACAGGTTGGGCTATTATAAAACGGAATGAGTCTTGAAACATGGGGTATGTTTTTCTCACAGCGCATTATGCCTTGCGGGCAATCATGAACAGCAGTATAGCAGGGGTAGCACTCTATTATTTTTCCGATGCATTGTGATATGTAAGGCAATACGACTGAAAATGAGTTGCCAAAAGATAAAGAAGCAAAAGGACGCGAAAGTTTTAAAACGGATAGTGAACACCTTATGGCGGAACAGAGAAGATTGCAGAATTTCTAGGCGTATATCGCTCAGGTTGAATCGTTATAAGACGGAATGAGTCCTGAAAAAGGGGCGCATGTTTTTTCACAGGGCATTATGCCTTGCGGGCAATCTTGAAGAGCAGGGGTAGCACTCTATTGTTTTCCGGTGCATTGTGATGTGTAAGGCAATACAGCTGCAAATGAGTTGCCAAAAGAGAAAGAAGCAACAGGAGGCGAACCTTATTGATTGATCGGCAGATAGAGCAGGTTGTAAAACGGATAGTGAACACTTTAAGGCGGAATTTCTAGGGTTATATCGCTCAGTTTGAATCGTTATAAAACGGAATGAGTCCTGAAAAAGAGGGGCATGTTTTTTCACAGGGCATTATGCCTTGTGGGCAATTATGTCAAGCAGTAATAGCTTTTCTTTCTGCAGAATCTCGAGCAACGTGTAAGAGCTGGTGTCTGTTGAGCATAGCATGTGTCTCCGGCTCTGACGAGCAGAGCAGGAGATTTAACATTATTGCCAGGGAATTTTTAGAATGGTCTTGAGATGTTATCTACTGCTAGGATTTCTGCTATGATATTAGCTGACCAGCGTGATGACTCACTCTGTTCCATTGTTTGTCTTTTTTTCCTATGTTTGCCTTAAAAGTTTATTACGTTGCTTATGATAATAATTGTGAGTGCTTTACTTGAATTTAAAATGAAAAAATTTCTTTTCATTTCTCATCTCTTCTATTTTATAGACATTTCCACATACATACATAGACAAAAAAGTAATTAGTTTCAGTAAATTTAATTGCCTAAATAAATTTGCTATTGGATTAGTGCACGGGTCATTAAACTCACGTAACATTGACTTGAGGCTTTGCCAAAAAAAAACCGATTCAATTCCAAAAAGAAGTCGGGCGATAGAAAAACAAACGCAATATGAACATAAAAGGTTCAACGAAAATGAGTAAAACGTTAAACAAATACATAGAAATTGTTTTATGTATCGAAGGTCCTAACACCAATACTTTGTCAATATTTGTGTCCTTGCCACGTGTTGACAATTAATCCTTCCGGCATTGAAACATCTTCAAATAATGACACATTCTAACAGACATACCACCACCACAAAAGCCAAATATTACCAGCAACAACAACGACAACAACAACAACAACAACAACAACATAATTTGCAGGCAAAAACAACAATATTATTAATCGCAAATAAAATGAACGTTTATCATTCATTGGCTTTAAAAACAACACTTGACAACAGCGGCTGTAAATGAAAACAGAAAGCAAATCATCAAAGGAGGAAAGAGAATGTAATGTGATGAGGCCAATGAAAGACAAACATTGTGTGCTGCACGCACGCAATTGCTTTTAAAATAATATTCGCTGTGAAAAGTTCAACACCAACAAACTTTTTCCATGAACTTTTTTTGCGTCAAAGTTAAGCATTTGCAAGAGGAATACATACGGTTAAACCAAACCAGTACACATGCCTCTGAATTAAGCACGAGTTGGGCTTTTAGTTTGAATTGAAAAAATAAATTTTAATTTAAATTTAAATTTGCATGTGTGTATGGTCCTATAAGGTTCCGTTGTAACATCGATAAGCTTGTTCCATCATTCAGTTATAACTCCTGGCTGATGGTTTTATGCAGGAGTGGAGTTCTATTCAAATCCCTTTTGGCTAGAAACGTTCTGTCAATAAATTCGGATTGTCCAAGCATCTTTCGTTCGAAGTAATTGGTCATTACAACCCTTTAGTCAGGACTACAACCTAGCATCTCACACCACTGATGTTGTGGGTGTTAATTTTATACATCAGTGGCGTGATCTACAGTTTAAAGTCGACTCCGAACGACATTGGAGAAATTTTTCATGGCAATTTTTATTTACTCTCAGAGCTTTTGCCCGAAGTCCGCTGACAGGAAGTTGGAAAAATTTTACGAATACAAATAAAAACATTTTTTAAAATCTAAATTTATTTCCGAGTCTTCTTACTTAAACCCACTCACCGACAATTGTAGCAAATATCAGTACACCAGCCAAAAAGTCCGCCACTACAAATAAATATTCGGCATCATTTTCCGTGTCGGGTCTCACCGATCGTTGTCAGCGTTAGCGTAGACCAATAGAAACTATAGATATACTGACGTTGCAGTGTACCATTACGTTCGCCCGCTAAATTGTACACCCAGTTGTCGGTACCGAAACGAGGGCATAACTTATTGCAAAATACATACAGGCATTCCAGTGTATCAACACCAGTATGGCCAACACCACTTTGCATATACGGAAGGATTTGGATAACCTGTTGCGGTTTCTGTACGATCGAACCATTCCCACATGCGTGGCAGCGCAACAAACAACGATTCAGGCGTACGATGACAGGACAAGGTAGAAAGTGTGGACCGCAAGTGCTTGGCGGCCACCACAAGTAGGAGAGATCGGTAGGCAGCATGGATAAGACATCGAGGTACCAGCCTTTGTTCGTAAAATAATGGCGTCTTAACTTGTAGGCATCGCGTACAAGAAGGCCCTGATCCAAGTAGCCTGAAAGCAAAGAAAAAAAGTGAATCTTTAAATATTTTTTTCATGATAATGTACAATAACTGTGTATAATAAATATAAAAATAACAACAACAACAACAACAAAATTAATGATTCTAATGAATAACTAATGGTTGGAAACAGTGGAAATTTGTAAAACAAACAAAATGGATGCTTGCATCCATTGATGAACGGACTACAAATATTCAAGGTGCATTAAGGAGCTTATAAAACTTGTTTCCTTACTCGGGTACAAATACAGTGCAAGCTCGATTATCGCAACCTCTGATTTTTTTGCAATACAGTCCTTATAAGTGCTTATTTTAAAAACAAAGTGCAACATAACTTTTTGCTTTTTCGGAGATTAAATACTGTTTTACTAGTCACACTAACGAGCAGCACACTATTTTTTACTCCGATCTGATCCAGAGAGATCTTGCATACTGTTCTCCCTAAGCATATTGGCTGTTGTCCTTGTTAAAAAGTGTCTTGCTAGTTCGTGTGTATAGTCTTGTATACTGATCCTCCTGAGCATGTTGGTTTTAATCCCTGCTAAACAGTGTGTTGCTATTTACTGTGACTCATCAGGGTGTACATAGTCTTGTATACTGATCCTCCTTAGCATATTGGTTGCTGTCCTTGCTAAACAGTGTGTTGCTATATAATGTGACTAGTGAGGGTCAGCAACCTACCATCACTATACAAGATCTCTTCTGATCTCACAAAAGGAACTTCTGAAAAGCGTCATTAAGTTACAACGCTTCTTCCAGTGGTGCTAAATTGTTAGTTCGAGGGGTTGTTTAAATACTTTCGCGTTGGCTACGGAATCTAAGCCTTAACACTGTACTAAAAGCCATGAAAAGAATATACTGCATGCATATCGTCAACACAGATGATTTTGCAGTGATAACTACAGGCAAAGATCCAAAATTCATTTCGAAAATTTTAGAATCGGCATGGTACACACATACATAACATAAATAATTTGTCATTACAACCCTTCAGTCATTCAGGATGACGTGTGCAAAATTTTATACATGAATGGCGGGACCTACAGTTTAAAGTCGACTCTAAACGACAGATTTTTGAGAAGCTTTTCATGACGATTTTCTTTCTCGCATCTCAAAAGCTAGCACCCTACCGATTAGATTACAGCGACTATGAGATCCAAAATTAATTTGGAAAATTCTAGAACCTCTATGGCGGTAACTCCCTTTTATTTTTCAAAGACCTGTGGACTCCATTATCTTGGGGAATGCTTTGCAACAAGACAAGAATGAATAGAGCAGATGGGTGAAGACAATATCGTGAAACAGGAGGAGGAGATTTTGATCTCAAAATGAAATATTCCAAGTCCACGGAGAAGCTCACGGTTGTACTACAAGTTGAAGTCTATGCCATCGAAAGATGTACTCAAAGCAATACAATCTGACAGTTATTCTACGAAAACTACACCCCAGAAATGTATACTGACTGTACGATTTTGTAATCGAATCAAATATAATTTACGGAACAGCGTTAGGGGGGTAATTTTGGAGAAAATGAATCAAGAAATCTGGTTTGATTGTATTAAAAGGATTGTGGCGACTTGAAAATGCTTTTAGAATTCAAGCATGCAAGGTGTTTTTTGCTGCCCCTTGTGTTTACTGTCAGCTTTCTAATTAAAATTGGGATTTCTTGTAAGAGAACTTTACGGAATTCTTTCTTTTGTAAATAAAACAAAAAAACATATGATATGTACTGTACTATACTGTGTACTGTATGGCAAATTATTTATTAACATTCATACATACCTTCGTGCATATGAACCAGTGTATCCATTAAGTATATAAAATCACATAAATAATCTAAAAAATACCAAACCGGTGTGGCACGTTGATTTATTTCCCAAAATACCGAACGACCCACCACAAATATGATATTGTATAACACAGCTAAGGAGACAATTGCCAGCCACTAAAATAAAGTCAATAGAGCATAGAGAATATGTTACAGAGTTTTTTTTTTTAAATTTATCGATCACTTACCCGATAATGTGACTGTAGCGAAGGATTTACGGACAAACGATTACACAGACGACTTGAGCCACGTATCTCGCAGGCGGGTCCTGAATCGGCAGGATTTGTTGTATTGTTGCCATCATCATTATTGTTGTTGGCACTTGTTGCTGGGAGTGTTTTGCCAATTTTATCATTATTTGTCGTATTGGAGAAACGTCCAGAAACCAATCGGGTGTTTCGAACGGCTACGTTTCGTTAAACGTGACGCAGGGCATTCAGTGTGCGGCGCAGTGTTGAGGGTTTTGTGCGTTTTGTTGGAATCCTATGGAAAAATAAAAAATTTTGTTTTTTGTCAAGTCATTCATTTCATCAAAAGTTTTAGGTGAAGAATAATAATAAAAAAAGGAGTTGACTTAACACAAAATATGAGTTTTTGAGTATTTTTCCTGTGAGTTTTCTCACACTTGTGTTGAACATATTAAACCTTGAGGTATAAAAAAAAATAAAAACAAATTGTTTGCACTTCGTATCAATATCAGAATTAATATTTTATTTTTATTTTTATTTCTTGTTGTTTTTATATAGGGGGGGGGGGGGAGTATTATATTATTTTCTTTTTACCACACATACAATATTGTCAAAAAAACACACCCTTTAGTGTTATGGGAAGTTACATGTAGTTCAATGAAATATAATGTATAAGTAACCCAACAAACCATTTCACTTCATACATAGTACTGCATATAGACATTGTGTTATTAATTTAACGGAAAAATTAAGATCTTACTTTAGATACCGTAAGCAGTATGTATTTCTAGCTGATCCGTGATCATAAGGCTCCATAATAAGTTACCGTAGTCTAGTAGACGTAAGGTCACGGTTTAAACCTCAGGGTGAGATAATATAGTGTGTTGGCTTATTAGACGAAAGGCCAGGGTTCGAATCCCCGGTCAGACATCAAAAAAACGAAATATGAAAAAATATTTCTTCGGCGACTTCCTCTCAGCAGATTTCTGGCAAAAACTCTGAGAGTAAATAAAATTGCCATGAAAAGTTTCTCAAAAAAAAAATCTGTCGTTCGGAGTCGACTTTAAACTGTAGGTCCCGCCACTCATGTATAAAATTAGCACACACAACATAAGTGGTGTGAGAAGCTAGGCCGTAATCCTGACTGAAGTGTTGTAATGGCCAATTATGTATGTATGAGATAATATCACAGAAAATAGAGGCCAAGTATCAAGAAATTACACTAAATAGTAAATTGACATGTAGCGCTCATATGGAGACATCTCGGGAATAACCAGACATGCCATAATGGCACGCAGACTACTTTCACGAAAACCCTGGGAATGCAACCCACAAATAATGCACTGGATGTGTACCATGATAGTCACACCAAAAGGGATCTTAGGAGCAATTGTCTAGGCAGATAAAACAAATCTGAAAACAGCTCAATTAGAGTAGGACAAGAGACAGTAACTGCCGTGTATTGGTATAACAAGGGTAATAAGAACTTGTTCTACAGCCGCGCTGGAGGCTCTTTTGAATTTAAGTCCGTTACACATGGTATTGAAGATCAAAGCTTTGGTGTCTATGATTAGGTTGATGGAATTTCGCGATCTAAGGAATCGATGGGCTGACAACTCCCTCCTTAACTAGTTAGAACCAGTAGAGCCTATTATTCTGATAAATGCTTTACAACAAGACTTAGTAACAAAAAATGAAAGGAGTGATCTTGAAGCTGCATGCTGCGTTCAAAAGAGGGACAATTTTGTGGTATACAGATGAGCGAAGAAAGTACCTTGGAACAGGATTAGGAGTCCATTGAGAAGCTCGCAGTTGTCCTACAAGCTGAAGTCTATGCCATTGAAAGATGTACTCAAAATAATTCAATCTGACAGGGATAACACCATTCAAGCACTCGGATCTTATAAGTTTACAAGGATAAGAGTATGGAACCGTTTGGAACAGCTGAATTGAGCACTTTGGTCTTATAAGTTTACATGGATGATGGTATGGGACTATCCAGAGAAACAGAATCGTTTATCTAGGAAAAATATAAAGAAAGCTGATGGAACCACAATATTTCTCTGTAGGAATGGAAGATAAGGAGAGGCAAAGATTCTTCTCAAACCATGTGGGCTTGAAGTACTCGAAACTTTTGTTGTAAAACACTTTAAATAAGAGAAGCTCTGTGGCATACGTTAGACTATACGGCAGTACCATGATATTGGTACTCGATCTTCTGAAAGACACAGTAGGCTCAGGGTACATTTATTCATGATAAGGGTTGTCTAGAACTCTACACGTATGGAATCTGTTACACATTCTTCGAGCCTGTGAGGTATTCTTAGTTATTATACATCCTATACGGGTATTACAAGGGGATCATTATTCATTTTGTTTCGGCTTGTCGCGCCTTGCTTAAGCCTGGTTGTACATTTTTATATCGAGAACAGGTTTGTCATTTCTTTGAAATTTTTTTTAAGAAATACTCGCTGGTTTTCTCCACTGAATACTACTTAAATGTGTATTGGTGTATGGATCTCCTCTTACTTTTTAATCCAAAGCATTCATACATAAGCACACAGCGAGTGTGAGTGATGCAGAGTAAAGGACTGGCTTTGACTCTGTATCGCATCAAATGGCTTGAAATATGAAATTTGTCTATAAAATGTATGTATGTGTGTGTGAGTGTGTGCGAATGTGTACATTGTTAATAAACGTGTCATTGACATATTATACCATCTTACCATTATTGCTGTCGCTCTACTATTATCGTATTATTATTATTTCTTTATATTGTTGTTGTTGGTGTTGTTGTTTTTTTATATTTTCTTTATATTTTTCTCTTCTTTTTTTTTTATTATGACACCAGCAGGCAGGCAGGCATTAATCCATTAATAATTTGTGCATGTCATTTTCTATATTTTCTCTACAAAAAGAAAACAAAAACAAAAAATCCTACTCTGACTGCCTGTGCCTGCCTTGCCTGTCTTGTATCGACTTAATATTTTTGATGTGAAATTTATTTTCAAGAGCAGAAAATCTAGACTCATAGATAAACTTGTTAATTTTATTTATTTTAACTTTCAACACTTTAACTTTGAACACTTTTTTTTTGGCTTCTTTTAAAATGGTTTTCTTTCTCAAAAAAACTTATGATGACTTGAACTTGTTGTTGCGATTAATTAAGATCTCTCATGATAATAAATTTTTTATATCATGATAAAACAAATGGTATTGGGAATACTTATGTTTAAAAAAGGATCTTTTTTGCATACAAAAAATTCAAATCTTTCAATCGTTTTATCCTATAAACCTTGTTATCGAAATCGCACTGATAAGTAGGATGCACAGCATAAGTAGGTGCCATCAGCAGTCCCATTAGATTTACATACGTACATACATATATATTGATCATTATAAAGTGTTAATTAGGATTAAATCTAGCTTCTCACATCAATTATGTTGTGTGTGGTTAAATTTATACATTGAGTGGCGCATCTACAGTCTAAAGTCGATTGCGAACGACAGATTTTTTGAAAACGTTTTCATGGAATTTTATTTTATTTACTCTCAGAGTCTAAGGCAAAAAATCTGCTGAAAGGAAATCTCCGAAGAAATATTTTTTCATACTTCGTGTTACTGGATTTGTCTGACCTGGAGTCGCGTCTAAAAAGCCAACAAACAACCTGCTGAACTACGGCGACTATGTATCATAAACGAACATGATAATGACAGGTCGGTTGCACTTCTTAGGCTCCCTTCATCAGTGCACGAAGAAAAAATTTGTTCTAACGAACGCTGGTGAAGAACAGTATAATAAACATTCACAAATTTTGAGTGTTATACCTAGATTTTCGGTCGACCCTCGGTATTTATCAAGTAAGAAAGATAATTCAACGAAATAAAGGGCATTACATACCCACATTTATGTGTACATACCTATTGTCTTTCAATTAAATTCTTCAATTATTATTTTATTTCTATGAAAACACACACTCATACATATACACGCACACTCCTTTAAATTATAATTAACCTTGACTTCTATATTCTCAACACTTTTGTTTGTTTTGTGCCATTGTCTGATGTATACTGCTGCTGCTGTATAGAGTTGTGATAAAAAAAAAAGAGTATGTCTGATGATGATTATGAAACGTGTTTGACACTTTTGCCAGGATATGACAGACATAAACACTTAAAATTGATGTTGTGTGTGTGTGTGTGTGTTGCAACACACACTCATATGTATCCTTGAAATATAAATTCCGTACACATATTAAAGATGACTTGTGTTATAATATCATATTGTGCTTTTTTTATTGTTGTTGTTGCTGTTATTATTATATAAATATTATCATCATATGCACACCACACACATACACATCCACACGCACGTAAAAATATTTGTAAGAGAAAAAAAATTGATGAATTCCCATAAATTTCAGTTTATTAAACACCAACACACAAATACAAACACACCAACACAGTTCCTAATGCGTATATTTTATATTGCAATTTATTTTATCATTACATACATATGTATGTGTTAGTAGAGAGCATTGGATAACTAATTAGAAACAAAAATATATTTTTTTAAATTTATTTGTTTATTGTAGCTTCCAAAGCATTTCCAAACAATGCGTATTTAAAACTTAATAATGATTTTAATGCTTTGATAAAAAATCCTACTTCAATCAAGTGAGGTTATGGTCAGCTGACCCTGCCCTCAAATCGTTCGTGCAGAATATAAAATGTGTCATGAGTTGTGTGGCACATAGAACTGTCCTGTTGAAACTACATGTCGGTCGAATCCAGTTTAGCCCAATAGAAATTCGTAATCATACATCCAGTATTACTAAATAGCTGCCTTCCGCTGTACTGTCCTAGTACTCGTGTTGGTTATAATGTTCAGTGATGCAGGTGTATTCAATAACGATAAAATTCTTACATTCAGAATCTTAAGTAGAAATAGGTTTCAATATACAGTGTGGGACAAAAGTGTGTGAGTATTGTCCATATATTTACAATTTTTCAGTTGTTGAGGATGTTAAAAGAATATTTTTTTGTGTTGCAATTTCGCAAGACACCAGTTCTTATTAAAAAATAAAGAAAAGTGTTGGATTTATTCACACTAATTTCTGACATTCTTTTCGTGCTCAGTTCCCAAGGAAGTGATGCCAGAAGTTGGCTGGACAGTAAGTTGTTCCTGCAAAGAACTAATTTCAGGATTGAAGCTGGTTATGCAAATAACTGATTTCCTTGCAAATTTAGAAATTACTTTAAGGATTAAAACTGGAATTCCCAAATTAATACATATGCTCCCATCATAGCTTCGTATCTTTAAATTTAAATAAAACAAAGCGTATGTGAGATTACAAAGAATGATGGCATTATGCCAGGAATATAATATCGTTGAAATGTCCTTCATGGCTTCTCTAGGTACAGCGTATCCAAAATGTCAAATTTTCTATAACTCTGACGCATAAATCAGCATGAATTTGGATGATAACTTAAGAAATCTCCATAAGAAAAAGTCTTACGGAATCAAATCTCACGATCTCGATGACAAGTTCCCATAAGTTTTATATCAGATGACCATGCCATCAACTCGTTCGAGCGGAATATCCAATGTGATATTAGTTGTATGGCAACCACATGGCGTTAGAGTTTAGATCAACCAATTCAGGCCAACAGAAGTTCGTAATCATCGTCTTATTGTGCGTACAGGTTCTCATATAAATATGCAAACTCGAGAATTTAACGGAGAGTTCGCTGATTATGCCCCGCCTGGCCAGTTCACCAGCTCCTCTACAGTTACCCGGAAATACCACTGTGCCCCGATACCCATATTGTATGGACATTATATAGTTCTGCTATCTCATTGAGATGTATGCGACAGCTGTATACCATCTTGATGTTCACTACGTTGGAATTCTGATGCCTGATAGCCGCCTGGTTATCAGAAATATGGTAATGTTTGGGACGTTTTCGTCTCCAATAATTCTCGCTACAGCCTGTATTGCCAACACCGCCACCTGAAAGACGCTACAGTGATCCAGCAGCCTTATAGACTGGGCTATTCTGACCGATTCCGAAAAAATTCCAGTAGTAACAGCTTCGTTCAATTCTAAACCGTCGGTGTAAATTTGCAATAAGTCCCCTACGAGGTGGGTTCCAACACTTTTCAAGACCTTGTTGTCCGTTGAATTGATGTTCTGAACCTCCTCGTATAGTTGAACCGCAGTGTTCCCATACGATGTGGGTTCCACCACTTTTCCAGACTTCGTTGTCCGTTGAATTTATGTGCTGAATCTCCTCGTATAGTAGAACAGCGGCGTTCCCCTACGAGGTGGGTCACACCACTTCTTCGTTGACGGGAATTGAAGTCCTAAATCTCCTCGTGAAGTTGTACTGCGGTAGCATGTAATCACTCCTCCCGACATCCCCAACTTCCCTTACGATTTTTGCGTGGTCAACATGTGAATCATGCCACCGTCCAGTTGCCCAAAGCTGTCCGCTTATTTTGGCTATCATGCCCCTCCAGAAAAGGTTAAGCGGAAAGAGATTGAAAATTATCCCTAGAGCTGACGTAGGTGTAGTGCGCACATCACGACTGATGCACTATTACAGGCAGATCTCTGCAGTCGCCGTATTAGGTTCAAATTAGTTTTCTTATCCCATTTTCATAAAACTTTTTTTTATTTTTTTGACATGTTGTCCTATATCGTGTCATTAATCATGACGTTTAATTTGACAGATGTGGCTTCAACAGGTCAGCCGTTGTCGGAAAGATCCGATCATTATAGCGTATCTGGGTAAACAAAAAAGCAAAATATGACGGTAATGTTGCGAATTTGCAATCATTTTTAAACTCAAATAACTTTTCAAAGCAGAATTTAATTTTAGTAACGTTTTCTAATAAAGTAAAGCTTAGAATGCTAACTTTTAAACAAGCTCTAGTCGTCCCCGATGCATTTAATATTAGCAGAGAGAAATTACATTTTACAGTCAACTATTGGCTGATCGTAATCGAACTTCTTTGAGCACCAGCTATTTTTATGCTTTTTAAATACTTATGTCTTCTAACAATTAAAACAATATTATTAACAATATAATAATAAATTAAATTAAAATTTTACTAAAGTATTTACCATTTCATTATGGCCGGCAATTGCTGCAATATCAATGGCTTGCACCATGTTGGTTAGGAGTATCACGGTTTAAAATTATTTTTTGGAATTGAATTGTTTTTCTTTTTTTCTTTTTTTTTTTATTAATCTTGATATTAATTTGTATTTATTTTTTCAATCTGTTAATCAATTGAATATAAAATTTATGAAAAATTAATTTAAAAAAATTTTTTTTTAATTTCACACATAAAACTGAAGCTTGCTTGCTGCATACGTTTTAAGCCAGTCAGTATACTTTACTGAATAAGTTTTCAAAAATAATTTTTAAATTTATTTTAAAGCTCAATTGCATTTTGTGCTTAAGAATTAAAGAAAATTAAATTTAAATTGCACTCTTCTTTTAATATTTTCTTTCTTTCTTTTTTGACATTTGTTTTCTTTTAAACGCCTCTTATCTAAAGAGGTGGCCAACTGAATAATAATAAAAGAAAAAAAAAAAAACGAAAATCTCATGTACACTGAATAATAATAAAAGAAAAAAAAAAAAACGAAAATCTCATGTAAAATGTTTGGCTTGTAAAAAATTTAATTTAAATTCCGTTTATGTTGTTATTGATTGTTTGATCAGTTGCTGTTTTTGTTGTTGTTGTTGTTATTGTTGTTTTCATATTTTTTTATTTTTGTTTGTAAAATTTAATCATCATTTACAACGCACATTGACATTAAACCATGTTTGTTGTTGTTTTTTTTATTCATATTTTATTGCCATTCTATCGATTTTTTTATTGTTTTTGTTGTTTTTATTCTCAATTTAATTTCACCAAATACGCAACAACTTTAAAGTTAAAAAAAAAATTCTCTATTTTTCCTGATTTTTGTGTGCCGCTTACTAAAAATTCTTTTATTTACTACACACGTTCTCACACTCATATTTATGTCGGTTTTAAGTGTCTGAAGTTCGTTCTTTTGGCTGCATAAATAAATGTATGGGGCACGTCTATTTATTTGGCTGTGTTTGTTGTTGTTTGTTTGAAATTTATCTGTTGACCCATATCGTTACCAAAAACACAACGAGAATACGGCTATTTGTCTGCTTACCAGAAATTACCTTGAAGCCGATTGGCTAACAATTTGAAAAAAAAAAAAACTAAGGGAATGTCAGCCTTGTATGCAACATGGCTTATAGTATCAATTTATGTCAATTAAAATGCATATGAATTCTTACAATAAATAAAAAATAAAATAAATGAAGCAAAGATATGGCAATTTTTTATACCCACTGTAATAATATGCCTCTATGGGTACTGTACTCTATCGAAAAAAATTTAAAAAAAAAAACCTACTTAGTCGCTAGATTTCAACACAATCTAAAGTACGGGGAAGTACTTAAGCAAATTTCACAAAAATTAAATAATTTCAGAGTGTAATGGCCTTATGAAAACAGGATTTTTGAACTGTGGACGGTATGTGTTGTCAACAAGACGGCCCACTTAACACGGCCAATTTTGGCTGTAAAGCATGAGACATTTTTCTAAAAGAATAATTTTATGTTTTAACAACGGCAATTGGCCAGTAAGATCATGTACTGAGGCAACTACAAACACCATGTTTACATACATACGTACATAATTGTTCATTACAATCCTTCAGTGAGGACTACAACGTTAGACTGTTTTTAGGCAACTTCAAAGACAGTGTTTATATACATACATACATACATACATACATACATACATACATAGTTACATACATACATACATACATACATACATACGTACATACATATATACGTACGTACGTACGTACATACATACATACATACATACATACATACATACATACGTACATACATACGTACATACATACATAC
>QOCX01003673.1:0-15092 GCA_005959815.1 Sarcophaga bullata | reverse complement strand
AGAGAGAGAGAGAGAGAGAGAGAGAGAGAGAGAGAGAGAGCGAGAGAGTGAGAGGAAGTGGGAGAGCAGCAATCAAATCCAGCGTAAATTACGCAAAACTATTAACACTCATTGTAAAAAGGGCAAATAAATTACACATGAATGCACACGCATACTCACACATATGCACACTCATGTAGACGAGTAGAGCAGAGTAGAGTATGCAAGTTTTTATTGAGTGAGTAACAACACATTTAAAAATATGGGTGACTGTGTAAGGCATGCCACAGCATTTTAAAAACAAAATGATAAAACAATCTCCAAGTAATATTCGGTGGACACAAGGAAAAATGAAAGAATTAATTGGTTTTAGAACACGCTCACATAACTGATAATACATACACAACGCAATTATCGTTGATGCTACATGTGGAGAGAGGGCAGAGGAGAGGAATAGCTTAACAAAAAAAATGTAAACAATTGGTTGGTAATTATTACAGCACACAAGTAAAAGAGAGAGAGAATAATTACGATTTTTTGAGTACTTGAACACAATGCTTACAGCAAGGCGTAAACGATAAGGTAATATGGTCTTTTTGTTTTTCTTTAATTCGTGATATATAAACAACAAAAATTAGAAATTTTTTGTATTTAAAAATGAAAGTTAAAAGCTTAAATTCATCCAAATCTCCTCTGAATACTTTTTTTCCGAATATAAAACAAAACAATAAGTCTCCTGTCCTGTTCAATGATTCAATAAAGCCGAGTTGCATCAGCAAAAAAAAAAAAAGAGGAAAAACAAAATTAAACCGTCAGATAGTAACTTACTACCGTCAAAGCAAAAGCATTTACAATCTGTAGTCATAGTGTAGCTAAAAACAAACATCCAATCCCTTTAAAACTGCAAAGCAATAGAATAAAAATTTGGCAACCAAAAACAAAGAGTAGAAATTACACCAACAGGCAGACAAACTATTGGACAAGTTGCCACAAGTGTTAGAGGAAAAAATCTATTGCCAAAAAGGAAGTACAAAAAGAAAATCGTGAAAAAATATTCAAAACATTCGGAATTTTTTAGGTGCCAAACATCAGTTATTCTTCACAGGGCGGTTATGGACAGGAAGGCACTGAAATGGAAAAATGATTCAGAGGCAAAACAGAACAGAAAAACTGTGAATAGAATTTAAATAACTTTAAGTGAAAGGACCTAAAGAGTTTTTAACAGAGTAAGTTTTTAATCAATATAAAACTTTAAGCCTGGAAAATTGTTTATCGATAACTTGAATTTACTATAGGAAATGTATCGATAAATTCAATTTTAATTTAATTTAATTCAGAAAATGTATCGATAACTTGAACTATGTTCTACGGAACATTTATCGATAAATTGAATATTCCAGGGAACATAACATAAATTGAATAATCCATGGGAAATTTATCGATAACAATAATTTTCTATAGAACACCAATCGATAACATAAGTTTTCTATAGAACACTTATCGTTTACAATAATTTTCTATAGAACACTTATCGATACGAATAGCATTCTATAGCACACTTATCAATAACTATAGTTTTCTATTGAAAATTTGACGATAATAATAATTTTCTATAGAAAACTTATCGATAACAAGAATTTTCTACAGAAAACTTATCGATAACAAGAATTTTCTACAGAAAACTTATCGAAAACAAGAATTTTCTATAGAAAACATACCGATAACAAGAATTTTCTCTGTAAAACTTATCGATAACTATAATTTTCTATAGAAAATATTTGATAACCATTAACTATATATCTGTATAACATTTTTCGATTATATTGAACCTGTGTAGACATTTCTTCGAATGTTATAATCGATAGCAGTAAATTTTCCATGAAGTATTATTGATAAAATTTATCAATAACACCTATTGCTTGCAGATAATATACTTTAATTACTGACCGCTGGCCTTTTGCAAAATTTATTTAATCTTCTTAAAAAAATTCTTTTTTATTTTTAATTTCGCACTTGAATTTTCCTTCCAATTAAATCTCTACTTGGTCTGTTGTGCTATTAAGCATCAATTAAATGACATGGATTGGCAACATATCCATCCATCCATTCATCCATCCATCCATCGATCGATCTTCTTATCATCATCAACACGAATAACTGATATCAACACTTGTACAAGCTCTCTCATTAAACGCACATTTTTTTTCTGTTTCGAAATTGCAATTGAATGAAAATAATCATAAAAATAATACAACAACTAAAAATACCTACATAAACAACAACAACAACAACTAATACTTAATGAGTAAAAAATAAACGTAAAAGGAAGAAGAAATAAAAAAGAAGGAAAAAAAGCATCTTTAATTCAATTAAAATTCTTTTTACCAATTGTAAACGATAAGAATCAAAGATGGCACATGCACAACTTCATACATACTCACACACACACACAAACGTTCATACACACAACAAGAGAGACAGAGAGAATAAAAAAAAAATCATGATTCTGCTATAAATAGCAACATCAGCAACATTATAATACCAACAACGAAAACAACAATTACAACAACGACAATATTACAAAGAAAGAACTATTAAAGCATTGCATAGACACAGACACAGACACAGGCACAGGCACAGACAGACAGACAGAGGGATCAACAAAACAAAACAATAATCACTTTGGCAACACGTACTCGAATATCTTTTTGAACCTGCACACATCTTCAACTACTTGCTTATTATATTAACGTATAGATTTCCTACTCTCCTCTCACTCTTTCACCCTCTCTCTCTCTCTCACTCTCCCTATGCTCTCTAGTTACTAGTATTTGTTTATCACTCATTAAAAATAATTTCTTTGTTTGTGTTCCTTCGTATTCCTTTAAGAATATATTTTCTCTTTTGCGTAAACAAGCAAAATCTTCAAGGGAAGAAGAGAGCAGTAAACGGAAGCTCTCTTTTAAGAGCGCAAAGGAATCTGTATTAAAAACAACAAAAATTTAAAAAATAATATTCTCTCCATGTTATACAAATTAAAAAGGGACTGATATCGTCATTGAATGCATTGAATGGTTTGAAGTAGCAACACAAATTCTTAGGCGTATTTAAAGGCTTCTCTTAAAGGTTATCGGGGACAAATTCCATCTCATTTTGTCGCTAATGAAGTTGTCCACACTTTTCATTTGCAATAAAAATTTTGAAGCGCGTGAATTATACTCAATCAATACTTTACTAGATGGGATAGACTAGTTAACGACTAATTTCTTATAGAAAATCGTAGTTATGGACTAAGTTCCTTCAAAAAATTGTAATTATCGGCAAGTTTTCTATAGAAAATTTTTATTATCGACCATTTTTATATAGAAAACTATTGTTATCGACTATTTTTATGGAGAAAGTTGTAGTTACCGGCTAGTTTTCTATAGAAAATTGTTGTTATTGACTAGTTTTCTACAGAAAATTGTAGTTATCGAAAGTTTTCTACGGAAATTTGTAGTGTTCGACTACTTTTCTAAAGAAAATTATTGCTATCGACTATTTTTCTATAGAAAATTGTTGTTATCGACTATTTTTGTATAGAAAATTGTTGTTATCGACTATTTTTGTATAGAAAATTGTTGTTATCGACCATTTTTCTATAGAAAATTGTTGTTATCGACTATTTTTCTGTAGAAAATTGTTGTTATCGAAAGTTTTCTATGGAAAGTTGTAGTCGTCGACTACTTTTCTATTGAAAATTATTGCTATCGACCATTTTTTCTATAGAAAATTGTTGTTATCGAAAGTTTTCTATGGAAAGTTGTAGTCGTCGACTACTTTTCTATTGAAAATTATTGCTATCGACTTTGCTTCTTATAGAAAATATTATCATTAATAGGTTTTCTTAGAAAATTACTTTTATCGATAGGTTTTCTATAGAAAATTGCTTTTATCGATAAGTTTTCTATAGAAAATTATTTTATCGATAATTTTGTAAAGAAATTAAAAAATGAAAACTAAAAACACTAGAAGTAACCAAGTGTTTTTTAAGTTTTACAAAGCCAACAATAAAGGAAATGAAATAAATAACAACCGGTTGCAAAAGGGCTTCCACAAGCCAAGCAAAAAAAGTGTAGAGAAACCAAGTAAAAGAAGGTGAAAAACCAGACCTCAAGCTGGGTTTTAAACATCAAGTTTCCTTTTTTAATATTGAATTTTTGGTTTTATTTTCTGTTGTTTTCCTTTGCAACATTTAAGTGTGTTGTGGTGGCCACAAAGAAGTAAAGAAAGATTTGTTACAATTGTTGCCCCTTTTGTTGCAAAATATGTACTTTTTATTTCAGTTTCAATTGCTTTCTGGAAACACAGCTCTATATAAAGTTAGAGAAAAATAAAAAAAGAATTGAAAGGGAAAGGAAAGAAGAGGAAAAAACAACATCAGATCAACGTGTTTCCTTTCTGACCATAATGTAGAGAGTATTGGCAACGCCTTATTTGTAATTGATATCGGGTTTTTACATTTCTTGTTCATTTTTTTTATTACATTTTATTATTATTGTTGTTGTTGTTGCTGTTGTTATATTATTGTTGCATTATTAGTAAACATATGTATCTGATATAAAATACAATGGGAAAAGCCCAGCAAACCATTTCACAAGGAAATCTCAAAAAAAATTATTTTCAAGTATTGACTTCATAACAAAATGTTTGCTGGTTATGGTCTTAATAATAAAGCCCAAGTACACACAGTACTTTGTACCATATTGCCATATTAGAGATGACAAGTGTGTGAGTTTGTGTGTGTTTGTGTGTGTACGGAGTATTTGTTTTGTGTCTTCGATTACACACGTTACATGTGTTTCTCACACAATAAAAATAAAAAAAAATTGATGCCACTACTCCACAGAGCATATCGTTGCCAGTATCATATGTGCATGAAACCCATCCATGTATTGTTTCAATACACACAGAGAGAGTGACTGTGGTTGTGGATGTGAATGTCGTTGCACAATCATGGGGTTCCCAATAAGAAGACGAATGAATGAATTAGTGCCCAACCAAAAAGAGATCACATTAGTTTAAACTGCCATTGCAGCAATTCGATTCGTTTCGATTCGAATATGTGGTTGAGCACCACTAGAATGTGGGGCTCGATTGTGCTATGTTGAGGTATTCAAAAGGTTTTTGTTTTGCACATGCAGCATGCAGCATCAGCAGCTGGTTACTAGTCGAAGCCATACACCATTCACACAAATGATGTAGATACTGTTGTTGTGTAGAGTTTCTAGAGTAACGTGATGTTTTAATTAATTTCTTCGTGGCGGGGGTTTTTAATGTGAAAATCAATTTAATATTCCTGAAATTAACTTCTCAGCCAGCAGCCAGCCAGCAGACCAGCCATCTATCTAGTCGGCCTGTAAAACAACAAGACTAATAGAGACACACACAACATTATCAGCCAAACTAAACTAAACAAACTAATAATGATGAATGCATGATACAGTGTAAGGCCTAAAATAAAAGGACAACAAGAGCTCTTTGGATCGTGTAAATTTGAATGTAATTCTGATTTTATTATTATTTTTCTTCTGCAAAGGAGAACATTTGTTTCGCATTACTTCAGTTATAACACGTTCATATATCTAAGGCCACACTCTTTACTTTATGAAGAGAAGACACGGTTTCTTAAGAAATTCAACAAAACTTTCAGGAATTTTAACCAATTCACTGAAAAAGGGAAAAAGTTTCATTAAATTCGAACGACATATTTTTCATATGAAATTAATCGAAAAATTTTAGAAAATTGTTGTTATCGACTATTTTTCTATAGAAAATTGTTGTTATCGACCATTTTTCTATAGAAAATTGTTGTTATCGACTGTTTTTCTATAGAAAATTGTTGTTATCAACTGTTTTTCTATAGAAAATCAATGTTATCGACTACTTTTCTACAGAAAATTGTTGTTATCGACAATTTTTCTACAGAAAATTAATGTTATCGATTTGCGTCCTATAGAAAATTATTGTTATCGACTACTTTCTACAGAAAATTATTGTTATCGATTTGCTTCTTATAGAAAAATATTATCATTAATAGGTTTTCTGTAGAAAATTACTTTTATGATTTCTATAGAAAATTGCTTTTATCGATAAGTTTTCTATAGAAAATTATTTTTATCGATAAATTTTTGTTAAATAAAATAAAAGTGACTAAAAACACTAGAAGATAACCAAGTGTTTTTTAAGGTTTTACAAAGCCAACAAATAAAGGAAATGAAATAAATAACAACCGGTTGCAAAAGGGCTTCCACAAGCCAAGCAAAAAAAGTGTAGAGAAACCAAGTAAAAGAAGGTGAAAAAACCAGACCTCAAGCTGGGTTTTTAAACATCAAGTTTCCTTTTTTAATATTGAATTTTTGGTTTTATTTTCTGTTGTTTTCCATTTGCAACATTTAAGTGTGTTGTGGTGGCCACAGAAGTAGAGAAGCGAATAGGAGACACACATTTAAGAAGTTTGTTACAATTGTTGCCCCTTTTGTTGCAAAATATGTACTTTTTATTTCAGTTTCAATTGCTTTCTGGCAACACAGCTCTATATAAAGTTACAGAATAATAATAAAAAAAGAATTGAAAGGGAAAGGAAAGAAGAGGAAAAAACAACATCAGATCAACGTGTTTCCTTTCTGACCATAATGTAGAGAGTATTGGCAACGCCTTATTTGTAATTGATATCGGGTTTTACATTTCTTGTTCATTTTTTTTTATTACATTTTATTATTATTGTTGTTGTTGTTGCTGTTGTTATATTATTGTTGCATTATTAGTAAACATATGTATCTGATATAAAAATACAATGGGAAAAAGCCCAGCAAACCATTTCACAAGGAAATCTCAAAAAAAAAATTATTTTCAAGTATTGACTTCATAACAAAATGTTTGCTGGGTTATGGTCTTAATAATAAAGCCCAAGTACATACAGTACTTTGTACCATATTGCCACTATTAGAGATGACAGAGTGTGTGAGTTTGTGTGTGTACGAGTATTTGTTTTGTGTCTTCGATTACACACGTTACATGTGTATCTCACACAATAAAAAAAAATTGATGCCACTACTCCACAGAGCATATCGTTGCCAGTATCTATATATGCATGACAACCCATCCATGTATTGTGTTCAATACACACAGAGAGAGTGACTGTGGTTGTGGATGTGAATGTCGTTGCACAATCATGGGGTTGCCAATAAGAAGACGAATGAATGAATTAGTGCCCAACCAAAAAGAGATCACATTACGTTTAAACTGCCATTGCAGCAATTCGATTCGTTTCGATCCGATATGTGGTTGAGCAGCACTAGAATGTATGGCTCGATTGTGCTATGTTGAGGTATTCAAAAGGTTTTTGTTTGTTGCACATGCAGCATCAGCAGCTGGTTACAGTTGCAAGCCATACACCATTCACCAAAGATGATAGATACTGTTGTTGTGTAGAGTTTCCTAGAGTAACGTGATGTTTTAATTAATTTCTTCGTGGCTGGGGTTTTTAATGTGAAAATCAATTTAATATTCCTGAAATTAACTTCTCAGCCAGCAGCCAGCCAGCCAGCTAACCAGCCATCTATCTAGTCGGCCTGTAAAACAACAAGACTAATAGAGACACACACAACATTATCAGCCAAACTAAACTAAACAAACTAAATAATGATGAATGCATGTATACAGTGTAAGGCCTACAATAAAGGACACAAAGCTCTTGGGATCTTGTAAATTTAAATGTAATCTGATTTTATTATTATTTTTCTTCTGCAAAGGAGAACCATTTGTTTCGCATTTACTTCAGTTATAATCACCGTTCCATATATCTAAGGCCACACTCTTTACTTTATGAAGAGAAGACACGGTTTCTTAAGAAATTCAACAAAACCTTCAAGGAATTTTAAGCAATTCACTGAAAAAAATAATTTTATAGAAAATTATAGTTATCGAAATATTTTCTATAGAAAATTGTTGTTATCGAAATACTTTCTGTAGGAAATTATTGTTATCGAAATATTTTCTATAGAAAATTATTGCTTTTAAAAGATTTTCTACAAAAAATTATTGTTATCGAAATATTTTCTATAGAAAGTTATTGTTATCGATAAGCTTTCTACAGAAAATTAGTGTTATCGATAAGTTTTCTATAGAGAATTATTATTATCCGTAAGTTCTGCATAGAAAATTATTGTTACCGATATGTTTTCCATAGCAAATTGTTGTCATCGATAAGTTTTCTGTAGAGAATTATTTTTATCGAAATATTTTCTGTAGAAATTTATTGTTATCGATAAGCTTTCTACAGAAAATTATTGTTATCGATAAGTTTTCTATAGAGAATTATATTTATCGATAAGTTTTCTATAAAAAATTGTTGTTATCGATAAGTTTTCTATAGAGAATTATTGTTATCCATAAGTTTTCTATATAAAATTACTCTTAGTTAGCTTTCAATAGAAAATTGTTGTTATCGATAAGTTTTCTGTAGAAAATTATATTTAGCGAAAGATTTTTTGTAGAAAATTATTGTTAACGATAAGTTTTCCATAAAAATTGTTTATATCGATAAGTTTCTTATAGGAAATTGTTGTTATCGATAAGTTTACTATAGAAACTTGTTGTTATCGATAAGTTTTCAATAAAAAATTATTGTTATCGATAAGCTTTCAATAGAAAATTGTTGTTAATGAGAAATTTTTTTAGAAAACTATTGTTAAGTCGCTAATCTCTCTTAATTAATTTATTTATTATTCAACTGGCCATCATATGATAAAAATAAGTGTGGCTTAGCTGCCCAAAAGCATAAAAAGTAAAAACAAAAATGGAAACCAAACAATACCAGTAGCTGTAAACCTCTATTTATGAGACACAATGCCGTTAAGATGATTTGAGCAGCATAATTTCAATTTTAAAGAGCTCACAATAAAAACAAACAAACAACACGGATACAGGCGATAGAAGAAACCATAAACAATAACAACAACATAATTGTGTTTAGCACTCTTGGGATAAACAAATTAGGGTGTAAACACTGACAAACGGTATACTACTTACTGTCGTCGTACTATAGCGAGAGCATCAGCATCAGCATCAACATCAGCATCGTCGCGGCATCGCATCGCATTGGGAAGATCAGAATCATAGTATCGTTGTAACGTCTCATTCGTTTTCGTCAAATCATTGTTCATTATCGGGTTTTGAAGATAAAAACTGAATTTTAAAGTTTTTTTTTTATTCATTTTTGATTTCTTTTTGTTGTTGTAAATATTATGGGTTCTTTTTGTTGTTGTTTAATGTAACTGTAACTCAAAATGACTTTCATTTACTTCATTTAATGTTTAGTGGGCATTATTTGCGTTAGTGTTAGTAAGAGAACAGTGGGTCACTTTAGTTTGAGTATGTTTTGCTATCGTTTTCGTATTTTCTTTTTAACACTGTTCTGCTGTTCTTATGATTGCTTTGACTAACGTGAAGGAACGAATCATAAACCAATTTAGTAAATGAGTTTAGAAAATCACCGGCTTATTGTTCCATTATTAATGGTGAGAGAAAGAAATTTTTTGAACATTTTTTTTGTTTTTTGTTTTAGAACACTTTCTTTCAACAGTTAAACCCAGTTAAAGAAGTTTTTCATTTTTACGTTGCCATTGTGAATGCGAACGTAGCGGAAAATTAGAAATTAAAAATGATAGACGAATGCAATTAAAGCTTAAAAATTAGCACGATTATTTTAAACTTTTATCCAAAAGAAACAATTTATCGCAAAAACTTCTATGGATTACTAAAGTTATCGAAAATATTTCTGTAGAAAATTCAAGTTATTGACAAATATTTTATAGGAAATGATTTTTATCGATAAGTTTTCTATACAAAATTTTTGTTATCGCTAAGATTTCAATCCAAATTTTTTGTTATCGATAATTTTTTAATAGAAAATTATTGTTATCGATAAGTTTTTAATAGAAAATTATTGTTATCGATAAGTTTTCTATAGAAAATTATTGTTATCGATAAGTTTTTAATAGAAAATTATTGTTATCGATAAGTTTTCTATAGAAAATTATTGTTATCGATAAGTTTTTAATAGAAAATTTTTGTTATCGATAAGATTTTAATAGAAAATTATTGTTATCGATAAGTTTTCTATGGAAAATTATTGTTATCGATTTATATAGAAAACATATCAAATATTTGTTACCAAATTATTGTTATCGGAAAATTTTCTATAAAAAATTAAAATTACCGATTTTTTTAAAGAAAATTAAAGTTATCGATTTTTTTTTAAAGAAAATTAAAGTTATCGAGTATACTTTTATAAAAATTAAATGAATGGATGATAGAAGATAATAAATTCAGCTGTCTAAGATCTGTGAAAGCAAAATGAAAATTGCTTATGAAATTTTTTGTTTCTGTCAACGGATTTTATGATTTCTTTCCTACTCTTTCTGCCATCATTGTGAAATGATTTTTTTACTTTTAAGTTTTTTTATGTTTCCTTTGCCAGAAACACATTAAAATTCAAATCCAGGATAAATTTGGAAAATAAAAAAAGTCATAAAAATGGGTTCTCCTTAAAATTTTTATGAGACTTAAAAAAAAAAAGGAAAATTTAAAGCTCTGTGACTGTGTACATATTTCCTGGAGTTCAAGTCCATCTATAAAGTTGAAATTTACTCCCCGTTTTATAGTTGTACTCAGACATACTGTTAGCTATGGACTAATGAAATGCCAGCGGATAAGTCTCAAACCATAATAAAAACAATGGCAACACAAGACAACAAAAAGTCAATATTTTAAAGACTTCTTTATGCTGTGGTGTGAAGTGGTGTGTGGAGCATTAAAAGTCAAACATTTTATTTAAAATTTCCCTAAGTTTTGTTGATTTAGAGAAATAGGCCACCGTTAACCACAGACACAGGCTTTGTTTGTTTGTTTATTTGTTAGACTTTCATTTTACCATCACAAGCACCATCACCATCTCCATTACCAAACAGTGCAACAGCAAGCAGCATCACATCATTATTAAACGTGAATAGTCTTCTGCTCTTGCTTTAACCCAAATAGTCATAATTTTTCATATTAAAATTTGATTGCATGACATTTTCTGTTTGACTTTTTCTATGTTTTCAGTCTCTCCTTCCTCTGCCTCTCCATCTTCATCTTCATCTTTGTAAATACCTGGTTTTCTTAGCGGCTTTATGGTTGGGTTTTTCACATAAAAATGATTTACGGCGGTAAACAAACGTTGTTAGAAGAAGAACATTAAAGTATACGAAGCATGCAGAAGTTCTTAAAAGTCTTTAAAGGTGTTCTTATTTTAAGACAAGTTAATAGAGATGGAGAAAGAGAGAGAGAGAAAGAGAGAGAGAGAGAGAGAAAGAGAAAAGCATGCGTAGATATTTATTTCAGTTTGAAAAACATTTCCAATAAATTTTAATATGATGGCGTGCTTTGTAGTGGCCTTAAAAGACAGCCAGAGACCCACATTAGACACGCATTTGCCATCAATTTTCTTTCTTTCTTTCATTCTTTATTTTTACCACAGGTAATTAGAAAAATATTAAACGCACAACGCAATTGGGGGAAGGATGAATGAGAGTAAAGTCCAGAAAGTAGGTTTTTTATAACGAGAATAAAACTTTCTGCAGAAAATTTATCGATGACAATAATTTTCCATAAAGACATGTTTGGATAACAAAATTTTCTATAGAAAACTTATCGATAACAAACTTTCCTATAGAAAACTTGTCGGTAACAAAAATTCCTATAGAAAACTTATCGATAACGATAACTGCCAATAAAAAATTTATTGATAATAAAATTTCCTAAAGAAAAATTAACGATAACAGTAATTTCTTCAAGAAAATCTTTCGATAAAAATAATTTTCATACAAAATTCATATAGAAACTTAGAGATAACAAAATTTCCAAGAAAAGTTATCGATAACAATAATTTCCTATAGAAACTATTCGATACAAATAATTTTCCGTAAAAAGAATTTTGTTCTATAAAAGCTGTTTCGTAACAATAATTTTTCATAAAAAATAAATCGATAACAATAATTTTTTTTTTTTTTTGATAAAGCAATTTTCTACAGGAAATTTTTCGATAACATTAATTTTGACTTGTGATTTCTATACAAAATTTCTTCAGAAATCCATATCGGAAATTTTCTTCAGAAAGTCTTCGTTAACGAACATTTATAAAAATTTCCTAAAATTTTTAACAAATAATACATGTTATCGATAAATTTTATTTAAAAAATTCTAGATACCGATATATTTTCCATAATTTATGTGTGTTATCGATTAATTTCATTGAGGAATTTATCCCGAATTTTATGTTATCGTTACATTTTCCATAGAAAATTTATGTTATCGATACATTTTCTGTAGAAAATTTCATTTATCGACTAATTTTATTTAATAAGAGTAAGTTATCAATAAAAATTGTCATATAAAATCAAAGTTATCGATAAAGTTCCTAGGAAATTTTTTATCGATACATTTTCTATAGAATATATATGTTATCGATAAACTTTCTGTAGAAATATCTATATTATCGATACATTTTTATTAGAAAGACTGTGTTATCGATAAATTTTCTATAGAAAACTGAATTTATCTATCAATATTATTTAATAAGATTAGGTTACCGATAAAAATTGTATATAAAATCAAAGTTATCGATAAATTTTCTGTTTAACTGATGTACAATAAATAAGTTTTCTTTTAGAAAAAATGCTAAGCAAATGATATACGTTTATTCGTTATGCTTCCCTTTTTCCTCTCTGTGGCATTAGTTTTTCTTCTAACAGGACTACAGTAATGGTCGTTTTGCTCTGTGTTTTGTGTTTTTTTTTTTATTTTTTCTCAAGTTTTATTTCTATTTGATTATGTTTGATATTTTGGTTTTTGTTTTTGTTTTTGGTTCTTTTTTTTTTTTTCAAAGTCAACTACTAATGGCTCTGGTCAGCGGAACTTCATTTTTCAAATGGTGCTGATGCTAAAGCTACTGCTGTTGGCATAATTTCTTCTGACCATCTCAGCCAGTGTGTAGTAGTGTAGTGATGGGATGCCTTTAATGTTATATTTTACAGTTTATGATAATCTAATTTAAATTGTTATTAATCTTTATCATACTTTTTTTTCTGTTGTTGTTGTTAATGTTGTTTTTTTGTTGAGTTTTGTTTTCATTCTTGTTTAATTACTCGTGAGCAAAGAAAGAACGAAAAGTTCAAATTTTTGTTTCCTTGCTTTTTTGGTGTTTGGTTAAGAGGAAACTGGTTTTTTGGGTTTAAAGTTTTCGCTGCAAAGCCAGTCAGTTAAGCGCGAGTTGAAAGGTAAGAGCTTCAGTTTTTTATATGGATTACGTTGAGTCAAATCACTGAAGCGCGGTGGGAAATGAGAATGGAAATTTGATGATTGAAAATTGGTTTGTGGGAACTTGGAATTTTTTTTTTTTAGGGTATTTTTCTTTTAGAAAATAGCGTTTTGGTCTTTTAAATCGTCGTTCGTTTTAAATATGAAGTATTAAATTTCGTTTGTTGTTTCTCTAATAGATGGTCTTGGTTTTCCCTTTCTGTTCCCTGTCTGCCTTTTATTAATGCTGTGTAATTAAGAGAAGTTTCTTGTGTAACAAAAAAGTTTTTAATAAAGTTTTTTTACACGGCAAACATTTGAAAATTACTTAACTTGGCGGCTAAATAGTAATTTTTAAGCCATTTTTCTTAAGTGGGGCCTAGAGGACAAGTTGGGACAAATCTTGAAAACAGTTCGGCAATTGAGAAAAAATTTTTTGATTTTTCGAAATTTAAGGGCAAATTGTTGGAGGACCATTACACAACTAAGGATGAAATTTGAGTTATTTCTCGGATACTAAAAGATTTCAAGTAAAAAAATATGAAAGGGCTTTAAAGGGTTTTGAATTGACTACAAATGGTTTTCTTTGGGAGTAAGTGGACTACGATTATAATAACGAATTTGCTATGAACAACGCTTGCATGGCATTTTTTGCGTGTTTTGACTTATCAACAGAAAATGTAAAAAAAGTCATTCAAGGCCAATTGTTCATAAGTGGAACGGTTGGTTCTTTCAAGAAAATGAAATGAAAAAAAGCCCATACCCAATACAAAATACAAAATTGGGCTAATATAGGAGACATGGTTTTTTTTATCAAAATGACCAATTGTAATTAGTTTAAGGTGGTGTCCCTTTCATTTTTCTTTTCATGTTGTAAAAAGTCTGAAAGAATTTCTAAATATTGAAAGGATTACAAAACAGTATCTAAAGAATTACACATTCAAGATTTATAAAAAAAAAAATCTTAAAGGAATATAAAACATCTTTGAAGGATCAAAGCACTCAAAAAGATAATAAAAGTATCTCAAAAGATTTATAAAAAGTATCTTCAAGATAAAGTATTCCAAGAATGTAAAGTTAATTTCAAAAATACAAAGTTCTTTCAAGATAAAAACAGTAAATCTTTTAAGAATTAAAACTATCTGAAGGATATCAAAAAGTATCTCAAAAAGATAAATAAAAAAGTATCTTCAAAGATACAAAAGTATCTTTGAGAGATACAAAAAAAGGATAATCTTCAAAAGATATTAAAAGTTTATTTAAAAGAATACAAAAATTCAAAAGTACAAAGTAATCTTGAAGATACAAAGTTAATCTGAGAAAGATACAAAAGTAATATCAAAGATCAAGTATCTTCAAAGCTACAAAAAGTTTAATTCAAAAGTTTCAAGTCAATCTGAAAGATACAAATATTCTAAAGATACAACAGTACTAATGAATACAAACACGAAAGATTAATTATGATTTATGAAAAGTTATCCCATAAGTACATGCGTTTTGTTCTTTTCACATTTTTCACAATTTCATCAAGTGGTAGTTAAACATCACAAAAGCTTTATTTTTGATGTTATATTTGTTGTGTCATTTAACACCTTATTTTCATCTCAATTATACTACGTTTTATGTTGTACGTGTAAGTAAAAAAACTAGGCTCTGTTGTTTTTTTTTTTCGTCTTGTTTGGTTTTCACACCTCGTTTTCGGTGCGGTTTTATTCACTTATTTTTCCTTTGAT
>QOCX01003672.1:0-16609 GCA_005959815.1 Sarcophaga bullata | reverse complement strand
GTTTTTATGGTTTCATCACAAAATTTTATCCTGTTATGGTGGTAATGCCGGTGCTCAAAGATTCTTTGTTGTTTGTGGTACCTTCATCCATTCCATTCCCACCCCTCCGCCACTATAATCCGCTTAACTTTTATACCAAAAACCCCGGAACCTTTTTTCTTTTATCCTTCCAGCTTTAGAAGGAATTAAAACAAAAGAAATGATTTCTTTCACTGGTTTTTTCTTCTTTTTCTTCTTTTCATTCATTTATATTGTATGTGGTGGCTATCGCATATTTTTTTGGTAACAACAGCCCCATTTCATGTTGGAGCCAGAAGTTTATTTTTCAAATTTTCTGTGGGGGTTTTTTTTTTCAAGTTCAAATATTAATTATGTGCGGTGTGTTACTGGTTTTGTTGTTTTGTTGTTTTTTTTGTTTCTTAATAATAATTTTATATAAATATCTTTTTATTGTTATTGACTTTGTTGTTTTGACTTTAATAAGCCGCAATCATTTCGAGTTCACGAGTGGATTAATTGGATAAAGTGGGTGGAATACTAGTTAAGTCATTCCGGGCACATGTTTTTCGGTTACTAAACCAAGTTTTATATGTTTAACGAACAGCTTATTTTATTCCATTTTGTTTAGCACATGTTTCTTTATTTTGAAATGTTACGTTAAACAATCCGTTGCGAAAATTAAATTTGCAATTTCGAAATAAGGAATTTATCGTTCAGGTTATAGCACTTTCCTTTCATGCACACAGTTGTTTCTTATTATTTAGCATACATATGTTGTTGGCACAATGTTGCAGGAAATTAAACTTGCAAATTTTTCGAAATAAGGAATTATCATCGATCAAAGTATATAGCAATATTTTCCTTGTATCTTTCATTAGCAACACTCTTATGTTGCTGGACAGCTATTGCAGACAAATGTTTTTCATATTTTAGAAATAGGAATTTAATGTCAGTTTAATAACATTCTATTTCCTTTCATAGCACACTTTGTTTCTTATTTTGGCCGACCCACTTTTTTATTTTTGTTTGTTGACAACATGTTGTAAGAATTTAAAATTTTTAATTTTAAGATAAGAATGTGATATCGATCATTTAAATAAGTCACTATTTCGTTCAAGCATATTACTTACCACATTTGTTACGTTTTTGCTATGTTAGGCGTAGATTGCATTAAATGCTTAATTCCGCTAATAGGCCGTTTGTTTAACTACCATAAAATTACCATGAAGTTATTAAAATCTATTTGTTCTGAGTAGCTCCTGTGTCTTGCCCTTTGATAAAAATCATTACACACACATGGGGGTGGTGTGGACGCCGTAGGTCCCAATCCTGTAAGGAGTTGTTGCTTAATTAATGGATTATTGTGAGGAAATAAACAAGACATGCTCCAATTAGTTAATTTGTGTTGAAACTTCAAAATATACTTTTTAATGTAATACCCCATCAGGGTATGCTCATATTCATTATGGTTTCCAACTTATTTACCGGGTAATGCTAGCAGACGTACAATTTTCTTTTTTGAGCTTCTTCAGCTTAAATGGATCATATCATCTCATCATCTCATGAGCCATCTTTTTAAGTAACAAAAAACAGCGAACATACATACACAACGTCAAGATTAAAAAAGACTTAAAAGAAATAAAATCGAAACAAACTTGGTGTAAACTGATTTGGCGCATGCGGCGCTTGTCGGATTTATTTTAGCTAAACAGAAATGAACGAAACAAACGAACGAACAGAGAACAGTCCAACGAAACATTTAAACCGCAAGATAGGCAACGAGGATGCGGTAAGCGTAACAACACACAAGCAGCACGATAAATTCTATAATAAAACGTTATATTTACATCATACATGTCGTTTGTTGTTGTGTTGGTTGTTGTTGGTTGTTACTGTTGTTATGTATTACTTATCATTTATTATTTTGTCAATTAGCGAGCGATGTTTAGGCTTCATGTAATTACAACCCTACGGTAGACAAAGTTGCTTTCAATGTAGCACAAACTAAACAAACCGGGTTTGGCAGAATTTTTATTTAAACACACAATCAGAATTCATTTTAACCTTTTCTTTTTATTTTGTTCTTTGTTGTTGTTGTTTTGTAATGTTCGGATTTAGGGAGGCTATGTTAGGGAGGGGGTTGACGAGGTGCTTGTTTCATTACGAACAGTGTTTTTAAAACATCATTGCCTCGCTGGTGGCCTGGTTGGTTTGTTTCGTTGGGCTGGACTGGCTTCAGCACAATACGCTCAAAGTGAGTGTTGCAGAGTAGTAAATGGCTCTCAAGCCGCTTTTAAGGCTTTAATGTCTAATGCTCTGTTGTTTAGTTTAGTTATGTGTGTGTGTAGGTGTGTGTGTGTGTGTGTTGTGCGACGCTGATCTGTCTGTTGTGGTAAATGTCTACAAAATTATGGTTAAAAGTTTGTAATTCGAGTCGATAGCATAGCAATAAAACGCAACAATCGTAATAATAGTAATGTTAAAGAGGTTGCTTATAAATGTCTTTACAAACAATAGCACAATAACAAACAACAACAATAAAAAGATAATTTTGTGTACGGTACAATGATCTGAATAACTATTGCAATTTTGATGTCATTAAATGAAGCAGTAGCATACCATTACCCATACATACATACGTACATAACTTTCATCTATGTTGCTTTATTATTTACTTATGGTTATTTTCTATTGTATTTGTTTAACTTTTACTGTTTCTTCTGTTTATTATTTGAAGTTCTTTTATTATTTAAATCATCGATAAATACGCATTAATGTGCGCACATAAATTTTGTAATTTCAACACAATAACGCAGGCAAAATGTATGAAATGAATGAATGGAATGATTGTGGTGGTTGGTTTGGTTGGTATTTAAAATAAGCATGCAGTTTGGGTTGTTTTAAATTAGCGAGTTCTTGGAGAATGTCTATTGATTTATTATTAAATATTTTCAATTGTAAAGTTTTTACTCGATTACTTAGCTCAATGACTTAGCATTTGTAATGGGGGGAAAAGGTGAGTACATGTTGATCTACAATTGATATGCTATTATATTAATCGAAGTGCTTCATAGGTGTTGGTTTCGGAACTCTTCTCACCAGTCTTCTGTAAATGAATTGTTCATGAAGTTTTCTTCTTATCTGTCGTTTGAGTCACGTTATAAACTGCAGGGTCCTGCCATTTATGAGCAGGTTAACACCCACACATGGATTGCGTGCGAAGCTGTTTCCTATCCTGATAAAGTGTTTAATGGCCAATTAAAAGTTAGTAAGTAATGTTAAATATTTGTTCTTATTAGCCTGTCGGCGCAGAATGCTATTTTGCTGTCCTTCTCATTAGCGTGCTCCTCTCTTTTTAATTATTGCTGTGAACAATTTGAGGAATCTGCCAGTGTTCTCGAGTCCAGTCCTGAGTATTACTCGTGTTATCCTTCTTTCGGATGCATTAATGGCTCTTAGGATCCAAGTATGTGTTCTGGATGTTCATTATTTCTCAACATCAGCTGAATTTACGTTGAAGGGTCGATTCGGTCTCTCTTAAAGGCAGTTCTACCTCAGTTCGCTTATGGCCACTCTGCGTTAATAAACTCAACAAGCTTCGATGCTTCAAACCCATTTGGTTATGGATGAAATCTACTCCTCTCTCTACCTCTCTTTTCGCTGATTAATCCTTGTAACATTTTCTTTCCCGGTACTGACAACATCTTCCAATCATCTTCTAATTTGGTGCAGTCTTTGCTTGAAATACTCCTACGAGCTTGGAATCTTTCTTTTGAGATCACACCTTCTGTCGGCTTATGTACAAAAAGTTTTGGGAATAACAAAATATGGACGTCTTCTATCTCTTTCGCATGGTAGCCTACTGTTTTTGTACGCCAGGGTTTCGCTGGGGATTGTAGTGTTTCACTAAATGGTCATTATAATTCGGGCCTTTGCCTCCTTCCTGTTTACCATCTTTATCACTTTTTTTTAGTTTTTTTTAGCTCATAAATACACAACATACCCTGTGTGTTTGCATGGACACAGGAAAATGTTCTTGATTCCCATTTCTTATTGTATGAATGAGGCTGCAAAATGAAAAACCTTTTTAGTTTTGAGGATTTAATAAAATCTAATTTAACTATTTTCCTTAGAATCATGTTGCAAGATTTTAAGGATAATTGTTTTTTTTTTGGTTCTTTCCCTAATTTACAGATTCAAAAGCAATAAATTTTCTTTGCACATGTTGGCAGAGAATTTTTAAACCTTCAAGTTCATTACAGATCGTTAGTTTAATATTGGAACATTATATGAGTAAATGTTGCAGTTATTTTACTTGCAACATCTTACATGCAAAAACAAAAAAAAAAAAAATTACAAAAGGATCAAGAGTGCATCATTTTTGAATTGTATTAATGGCCTTAGCAAATTTCTTCTTTGGTAAGTTGCTGAGAATCAATTGTTCTACTTAAAACTAAAATTAAGCCATCATGTTGCAAATCGGAATTCGGTTAAAAATTTGTTTGGTTTAGAAACAAGTCTTTTCTAAGAGAAATAAAATCATTAAAATCATATTGATTATACACATTATTATGTTGTTAGCAGTAACAATATGTGATTATTGTACTTTAAAAAGTTCATTGCCTTTGTATGCAAATGCATGGTTACTTTATCTTAACACCGCCCCCCTGTATGTCGACCTCTTGTATTAAATAGGACAAAAAAGAACTACACCAAAACAACATAACACAAACAATAAAAAAATTTACAATTATTTTGTTCTTTAAGTATTTAGTTATTTGTTTGCTTTAACTAACCATCATCAAGCACCAACATAAGACGCAACACAATACAAGTAACTTCTATCATAAAATCTCATTAATTCCTACAACTACCCAAAATCAAACAAATAAACAAGTACACATGTTGTCAACTTATCATTAAAATTTCAAGAATCCGAGACAACGGCCTAAACGAACGATAAGATACATTACACCAACCACACGTCCATAGGGCCAGCACAAACACGGCATAATAAAGAAATAAAGAAAACAAAAAAAAAAAAGCAAAACAAAACAAAAATATTCAATAAATTTACACCGAATTGTTATGTGCAGCATTTTTTATTATTTTTTAACTCATAACACACCCAACATACAGCATACATACAATGATATACCTTGAAACTGCTCATAATCAAGTAGTATGTACTCAGAATAAACAAAACAATAACTCCTTGGGACTGAATAAACAGAGCAATGCAGTCCATGCTACTATAACGGGCATGTTGTTATAATATGAGGGGAGAGAAGAGAAAAAAAAAACGAGAGAATATTTGTGGGTATGCATGTGTGCCTCGTTCGTATGAGTGTTTGGTCGTTTTAGAGAGGTTTAATAGGGAATTTTTGTATGCCAAAAGCGTAGGTCATTCCCTACATTACGGGCGAGAGCGGGAGAGGAGAGAGAGAAAGTGTACTAAAGGAGTTGTTTATACGGACGTATGCCTGTGTGTATTTAAATTGCCTCAATTTTTTAAAAAACACACCACCCACACACACCACACACACACAATTTCCATACTTTTCATTATTTAGAAGTGAATGGAAAACGTTTTATTGTGCTGAAGTGTCATGACAGAATCATCTAGAAGTTTAATTGAAAATGTTTTAAAAAATTCTTGTAACAGTTTGACGTACATCTGCTCATACATAGCATACATCAGTACATACATGCATACAATACATAATGTTGTAATGTTAATTTATTTACTCTTTCGTCTGTTTTCTTTTTTATTTTTTAAATAATTCCTTACTTCTGCATACATAACAGTCACGGCATTGTTTAATTTTTAACAAATTTTTATGAACAGTCATTGTTATTTTTAATAAAATTAATTCTTCCAAAGTTCGCTGCGCTTCTAACTGTTCGTTTTCTGTATTGGAGCGAATTAAGCGAATAATTTCTATGTGTTACTGCCTACGCAATTGAAGCGTTATGTATAGAGTAATGCCTTTAGGGGCCTTTATTATAACGTGAAACTCGAACAGCTAGTAGCCATGAATGTTGTGGTTTTGTGAATAGTTAAAGAGGATAACTCAACATATGGCTCTCATTGTAGTGTAAAATTGGCTTTCCGTATATTGCTGTTGCCATAGCTATCGAAATAAAGGAAGAATAGAGGGCAGGAACTCATCTTAGTCTTCATCTTTTTGGGAAAGAGATATTTCAGCAGCCATATTTCAAAGCATTTTACTTGATTGCTTGTTGTTCAAAATCTACTTTCTGCAACATTCCACAGTAACATTTTAGAAGTCATTACCCCTCTTGGGAGCCTATAGCTTCTACAAAACATTTCTGCCTTGTTTCTGTTTTGTTAATCTCTTGTTGTGCCAGCTAAATAATTACTTGGCAGGCCTTAGAATAATAAGCCTGGCATTTTTCGTTGCCTAGAAAGAACATCCACCGAGTAATCGTTGTCTCCTACCTTTTTCCTACCAGTTTCCTTTTCTCTAAACTTTTGTTGTTCCAGCTAAGCAGGTAATTGCTCTAGGTCTGTAGTATTTCCTGGTATAATGGAGCTGCTATTTATCGTTGTCTAAAAACAACGCCCTCCTAGTATTTTGTATAGTGGTGGGGAACCTTGCTAATCGTTGATTCCTACCTTTTTTCTTACTAGTTTCTGTTTCGTTATTATTTTGTTGTTCTAACTAAGCAGGTGATTGATCTAGGTTAGAAGTAGGTCCTAGGATAATGGGGCTACCCTCTATCGTTGCTTAAAATCAGCGTCCTTCGAATTTTCTGGTGTAGTGGTGGAGAACCATGCTAATCATTGATTTCTACTTTTTTCCTACTAGTTTCTGTTTCGTTATTCTTTTGTTGTTCCAGCTAAGCAGGTGATTGGTCTAGGGATGTAGCAGGTTCTAGGATAATTGGGCTGCTATTTATCGTTGCTTAAAACAACGCCCTCAGAGTATTTGGTGTAGTGGTGGGGAACCCTGCTATACGTTTCTGTGATGTTATCATATTTCCACTCGCAGGGGGTGAGGCAAATTCTTAGATGGATTCCATTGAAATTAGAAAACCATGAAGAACGTTTTGTTTTCCATGCGATTAGAAGAAACGAAATGCCCTTAAGGCCGAGATATCTGCAATAACATATGTTATCTCACTCTTGTGCTCACTCTCCGGATTGAAATCCAGTGTTTTATTGGCATTCCAAAAAACATAAACCAACTGCACTTGAAAGACTCTGTATTCTGTATTAAAAAAGAATGTGGCATATGTATGCTTGTACATGATAACTGAACATCTGTACTTTCCAAAACAACACAATACAATACAATACAATAAATTATTGTTGTTGTTACTTTCGTGCATTTTCCTTGTGTGCCATAATTTCATTGCTTGTTCGTTCGTTCTCTAGTTAGTTGGGCATAGCAATGGTGTTGCTGCTGCTGCTCCACTTCGTCATGCCAACTTCTTTGCCAAAATAAAAGATGAAAAAATGTAAATCGAAAACCAGCAATTCATCCTACTCACTTATAGAAATCGTATAAGAATCTATTTTTTTTGTGGGATGTCTGTCCTAGCCAACCATCCGTTAGTTTATTTGGTTTTAACTTCACAAAAAAAAAGTAAGAAAAGAAAGGAAATGTTGTTATACATTATGGTTCCACATTTTTTTTTTCTTCATTAAACTCTGTATTGGAGCTGTCATGCAGTTTTTAGCTTCAGCCGGTTGTGTGCGGCCGGGGCTATTCCGCATTCTTAAGATTTTCTTCTTCAATATTTTTGTGATTTTTTTTTTCATTTTTTTTCCCGCATGAGTTCTGTTTCATTTTTTTTCTTTTTTGTTTGTTTTGTTTTCTCACTTGTGCTACTTCTTTTGTACTCAACATCTCTGCATTTCAGTCTGCTTAGCTAAGTTATTGACTAGCTAACTGACTGGCTGTCTGCTTGCCTGTTTGATTGTCTGTCTGCAGTAGATTGTATTTGTTTCTTGACCTGGAAACTGCTCAGTTCCCTGTTGTCTTCCCAAAAAAAAAAAAAAAAAAAAAATATTTCACGCTTCAACAGTTTAAAGGCAATAAATTTTTATGCCACTTTGTTATTATGTTGTTTGTTCTTTCCATTCTTTCCTTTGCTCTTTTTTTTTGTGCTCGTGGTTTTCTTTAAGCGGTTATTAAAACACGCTAATTGGGGAACATAATTTGGTTTTGTTTGAGCTCGCAGCATATGTTTGAAGAGTTAATCTGGCATTGTTTTATTTCCTAAAAAATTTATTGTTTTTCTCTCTTCGAAAGAATTCCCATTGTGTGAGAATATTCCACTGATTGCTTGGTTTATTGATTTTTCTTTGACAGTTTGCACATCTTATGGTGCAGCTAATTATTCATTTCACTATGATCACTATTCACTTACATGGTCATGCAAGTTTGAGTTGGTTTTTTAAATGTAAATTAAACACAGTATTTCAAGGAAATACAGCATGTTTGGTTACAACAGCTCTTGAGCAAGTCCTCCGATCTACGGTACTTAAGGAATTCAAGCAATTTCAGGGGATATGCTCAAAGCATTTGCTCTGAACTCTTAGGAATACTTTCATCAACTTGCCGTGTTGTTACTATTGCCTTAAAACTGTCATGATCTATTGTACTGTGTCGTCAACCTATATAAGGCATCCTTATAATGTCTCCTACAAGCCTATGTGTTTGTTACACATCAAGATGGTGCGCGCTATTAAGAAGGACAATTCCTGGACCATCATCATCATATGATACACACGCAGATTTTTTCTTTATGAAAATAAGAATTTGTTTATTGGAATCTAATCGTTCTAAAATCATTGTTTGTTCAAACGAACAACAAAAAGTTTTCTCGGTTAAAAGGCTCGCATTGCTGTTTCTTTTTCGATGACTTGCATTTTTGTCATTAGCTTTCATTCTGAGCGTCGATGACTAGCATTTTTTGGTCGATAACTTGAATTATTCTGGTTAATGACTTGCATTTTTTAGTCGATTACTTGCATTTTATTTGGTCGATAATTGAATTTTTTGGTCGATGTCTTGAATTTTTTTTTGGTAGATGACTAGTGTTTGGTGGTCAAAATCTTGCATTTTTTTTTCCCGTCGATGACTGGCATTTTTTGGTTGATGGCTTGCATTTTTTGGTTAATGACCTACAATTTTTGGTCGATTACTTGCAATTTTTTTTTGGTCGATGGGATGTATTTTTCTTATTCTATGACTTGCATTTTTTGTCGATTACTTGCATTTTTTTGGTCGATGACTTGAATTTTTCTTTTTATTTTTAGTCGATAACTTGAATTTTTTTGGTTGATTACTTGAATTTTTTTCCCATGACTTGCATTTTTTTGGTGGATGACTTGCATTTTTTTTTTGGTCGATTACTTGCATTTTTTTTGGTCGATGACTTGTATTTTTCCTTTTTTAAGTCGATAACTTGCATTTTTTTGGTAGATGACTAAAATTTTTTATATGAAGCACCTTTTTTGCAGATTTGACGAAAACGATTAGGTTTTTCACCTATATACCCTGTTCGACGGTAAACCTATTTTGGAAGCCTTGATAACGTGCCTATCAAAGCTTCACTTCATCACACTTGTATTTGTGATTGTATTGTCATTCAAAATGAATAAATTCAACAAATAATTTCTCGAGTGTATCAAAATTTTCTGACGTGTAGTTATGATTTAATATTGAAACCATAATACAGAGTTCCATCGTTTTGTCAGAGAGAGAGAAAAAAAAACTGAAAAATAAAAAGTTAAAGGTCATAGAGTTTTGCATACAAAACGAATATTTTGTTTTTTGATTTTCATTTTTTGTTTTCGTTTTGTTTCTTTTTTCATATTTTCATTTCTTTGTTACGAAATTTGTAAGATACTGTCAGTCAGTCAGTCAAACATACATACATACATACATGCATTCAGAGATAGACAAACATAGATAATGCAGACAGATTTTTGCATTAAAAATGGTGAAATCGTATGTATTTTTCGACTTATTTATGTACGTAAGTACGTATGTATGTATGTATATCATCATGCTTTTATCTCTACTTCTATGTCATGATTTCGTTGTTGTTGTTGTAAGCATTTAGAAAAAAAAAAGCAAGAAAAATCATAATAAAGAAAATGGAAAATATTGTGGAAAGAATAACATTTCGTATGTCGTTGTCGACATTTTTAAAATGCATGACATAATAATTTTTTGGTACATATTCACATACATTTTTATCATAAGAGTACATACATATGTATGTCGGTATGTGTTGTGAAACATTTTTATCATTTTCATCATATTCATCATCAAGAACAGCCACAGCAGCATCAGTAACAGCAGCATCAGCAACATCATACTGTATGTCGTTGGTTATATGTGTTGGTAATGATAATGGATTCAAGTCAATGTTCCCTGTAAGGGAATGCTACCCATTTGAAACAATTAACCGATATCTTTATATTTTTATGAACCAAAGTCCCTTAATATTCACGAAGAATAGTGAAGAATAATCGTAAGTCGTATGCATTAACTTGCTTTTTGGTAGTGCCATAAAACATTCTGTAGAGTATCCATCTCTTCATGGGAATCTGATACACCTTGCTATTGATACGACTAAATCTATACCAAGTCCATGTTGTAGCGTAGAAATTTTCCACCTCTTTTCACAATGGTTTGTGTTTCCTGAGTAAACCAATTTCTATTTCAAAAGTTACGTACAAAATTCGTGTTGAGGTTATAAAAGGATTACCCTGCTCAGATCTCTTATTCTACTGTCTATCGGCAACGGCTGGGCGTAACAAAAAATTGTGGCACACTACCTCCTCTTTCCTATCTTTCCTGTATTCTAATGCAATACACTACATGAATAGGTGCCATCCCCTGCGTGTTGCACTCAAACACAAAATGTCTGCTCCTCGTTTAGACAATCCTTTTAGGAATAGGAGTCCTAGGTCTTTAACTAGGTCTTTACCAACTATGCATTGCTTAGCAGTAATCCTAGCCGTTACATGTCGTTTTGTTTCGAAGCTCTGTTTTGTCCAATATGTCCAGAGAGGACAGTAAAAATAATTTTCTGTGCCTAGGATTGAAGGCGAACCTAATCTCACTTAGGGGCCTTTAGAAATTTTTGTATTTTGGGTACAAATTCTGTTTTTTTTAGTCAAAAATATTCACTTTTGATCAAAACCGCTTGATCAAAGAATTTTGTACATCGGTGTGTAGCATAGAAGATTATCTTCAATCCTATAGCAACGTGAGGCCTCAGACAAACTTGTTCCATTGCGATTTATTCATCATATTGTTATCGATACCATTTTGATGTCGCCTTGTGGTCTCTAATCGATTTATTACGGAGTCTAAAGAGTCTAAGGAGTCTAAGGAGTCTAAGGAGTCTAAGGAGCCTAAGGAGTCTAAGGAGTCTAAGGAGTCTAAGGAGTCTAAGAAGTCTAAGGAGTCTAAGGAGTCTAAGGAGTCTAAGGAGTCTAAGGAGTCTAAGGAGTCTAAGGAATCTAAGGAGCCTAAGGAGTCAAAGCAGTCTAAGAAGTCTAAGGAGTCTAAGGAACCTAAGGAGTCTAAGGAGTCTTAGGAGTCTAAGGAGTCTAAAGAGTCTATTCAAAGGCGGTATCCTATTCTCAATGTAGTCGCCGTAGTTTAGTAGGTAGTATGTTAGCTTATTAGATGTGACCCCATGGTTCAAATCTCCATATGAAAAAATATTTCTTCGGCAAGCACAATAAAATTGCCTTGAAAAGTTTCTCAAATTTTTTTGTCGTTCGAAGTCGACTTTAAACTATAGGTCCCGCCATTTATGTATAAAATTAAGGCACAGAACAAAAGTAGTTTGAGAAGCTAGGCTGTAATCCTGATTGAAGAGTTGTAATGTGTAATTATGTAGCATGTATATAGTCTAACAGACCAGAGTCTCTGGTGGGAATCGAACCAACAGCATGCTAATAGTCTAGCTTACTTACAACTTACAACTTACTAGGTTACCAGGGCGCCTTATTCAAGATCACATCAGGGAAACAAAGTATTTACAGTAGTAGAGAGGCTGACTACAGGGTTAGTTTTTATGCAGAGGGATTTCGATGCAATTCTGCGGTGAGTAGAGTTTATATACCCGGAGCAGCAGATGGTTTGTTTTTAAAACACATTTCGTGCCTGGTGAGATAATTGAGGAAAACAATTTAAAACCAATGCAACGGGAAGTTTCCCCCAAGTATCTTCATCTACTTGGCAGTATTATTTTTATGTTGTAGCTTATGTTGTAGTCCTTTATTTTCTATAACGGTTATCGTGTTTTGTGCCTGTTATTTATTCTTTCTTATTTTTTCTTACTAAAAAAAAAATTAATGGAAAATCCACAAATCATCATTATATTCTCCATTTAATAACTAAAATGATGATGATGATGATGATGATAATGCCGCTGATAGTGATGATGATACTGATGATGAAGTTAAATAATGAAAACGATGACAACTACTTTAGAAGATGACAGAGTATGTAACTTTTCCTTTAGTTTCTTTAGTTTTTTTCTCCAGTCCTGTGTGTTTTTTTTTTTTTAATAATTTTCGCACTTCAAAAAACAAGAGGACGGACTGCGACAAAAGAAGATGGATATTCATGGATAGTTTTTGTGTGACTCTCTTTAATATGAAATAATTTATAAATTATTAACCAACGATACGATATGACAACAACTTTATTTTTTTATCATTGTTATTGTGGTTGTCGTTGTTACTGTGGTTGTTGTTGTTACTGTGGTTGTTGTTGCGTTTGCTGTCATTGAAGTTTTTAATGCTAATCTTTACAACGACAACACATGTCATAATGGACATTAAAAGACATGCATCATACGGGGGATTGGCGAGTATTAATGACACTTCATTGGATACAATATGTGCGCCATAATTATATGGCATGATAAACTAGGCAGACAGACAAGCAGACAGACACACAGAAAAGCAGGAAAGAAATGTTTAATGTAGAGAAAGAGTGTGAGATAGAGAGAGAGAGAGAGAGGAATTATGATAGATTAAGGGGGAAGTAACTTTTGTAATAAACAAATACGTGGCTTATAATGTTTAAGGGGATTTGAAAGAAAATGGGAATAATTCTGATGCTACTCTACTCAATCGAATAAAATTAGTGAAGTTTAGTTTGAAATTTATGATGTATTATGATTCATAAGAACACATACATAACATACATAATTAGTCATTGCAATACTCCAGTGAGAATTACAATCTCATTTCTCACACCACTTACAGTGGGTGTTAATTTTATACATAAGTGGCGAGACCTATAGTTCGAACGACAGTTTTTTCATGGCAATTTTATTTTTATTATCAGAGTTTTTGCCATAAATCACCAAAGAAATATTTTTTTCTCTATTTTCGTTTTGATGTCTGACCTAGGATTTGAACAGAGGCCTTATGTCGAATAAGCCAATACACTACCTACTAGACTACACGACTTCATTTTTAGCAATATCGTAGGTTTATTCGTGCGAGGCATAGCCAATGCCATTTATATTTGCGTATTTCAAACCAAAATAGGTAGTTGGCTAGTTTCTAAAAATAGGCCGGAAACTACCCCCAGGCTAGAACAGGGAAGAATACAAAAATTTGAAAACTCCTGCGGTTGACTTTTTCCAAGATTTCGTAGTGAACAGTTTGTAGGCATGTCTGTACATACAGTGAGCGTCAAAATAAACTCTACACCATGGAGAAAATTCTACCTCCTTCTACCTCAGCAAACTGGAACTTTTACCACTTAATGATGTGGTAAGGAGTGCCCGCAAAAAAATTTGACAATATTTCGAAATTCTTTGTAATTTTTGTACAATTTCTTTTGACACTCACTGTACATCATTAAAAGTTTACAATATTATTCCCCATTAGCACATTTACTCACTCTGATGGCCAGCGGACTTATTTTGACGTTCATCATACAAATGATACATGATCTGATGTTCCCCTCTTTAATGAAAAGCTCTTTTTTTTTGTACATTTTTAATGACAAGAAACGATATGATAAGACGGCTTTCTAAAGTTTACTTAAGTATATATATTAATTATAAAATATGAACATACTGAACTCCTTTCCTTTCCTTTCTCTCTCGTCTCACTCTTTCTCTTATAAGTTCTAAAGCAAAAATATATTGATTTCTTTGTGTAATGTGTCAGGCAAGGCTGTATTACCATTTAAACAGAAATATGCCAACAACCATTGTTTTGCATTTGGACATTTCCCTTAACACCGTCAGTTTTGCTTTTGGCACTGCCTTTGTGAAATGTACACCCGTAAAAATGGTGTAAAATGGTAATATTGGTGTGTGCCGCGTCTGTTAGTCTGTTATCGTCTACATGCTTTCTATTATAGTGATTCAAGTGTAAAAGAAGTTTTTTCTTTAGATTGGTACCGTTCCTGTTATGTTTGTTCTTTGTTCTTCTTTTTTCTTTTGACTTTTCATTAGAATTTCTTCATTCTTCCAAATTAATTAAATCTTATGCTTGTAATATAGTTCACTGTTCTTATTAGATATTATTCTGGCTTGCTGGGTCATTGTCTTGTGTTAACCCTTTTAATGTGCTTTTCTTTAAGTTTATTTCTAATCCTCTACAACAAAATTCTTTTCATTCTTTTGCCTGGCTATCATTCACCATGAAGACTATTCTATAATTAGAGCTAGTAAGCATAAGCATACACAATAACTTTGTGTAACAATAATTGCATTAAGGGTGTGCTCGTCAAATTGCAAACATATTCTAGGAGCAATTGTTGCAGAACATTTTTACTACACTTTATTGAAATTTGTCGCTCTAAGTTTCCAAATTAATCTCTCAACAACATTTTCGATTATAAACTTAAATTTTATTGCTTCTATGAGCATTATGGACAAGTTGAGTGAAAATATTTAAAGAAATTGAAGCTCACTTCACTTCAAGCTCACTTGTCATCGATTCATTCTTCACGTACCTGTTTTTATTAAAAGGAAAGAGGGTTCAGATCGCAGTGCAAACATCAGATTTTTTAGCCTTATTTATTGCTTAAGTAAGCCAGTTGGCCACATTGAGCCCTTTAGGTCAACAATATGACCCAAAGTAGATTTAAATGCGCGTGGATTGTCTCTTTTAGGGTGTTTCTCCTCTTGTTTATCGCACCATCCATCAGAGTTCCCTTTGCGTCTTCCTTGAGAATGGATATGAAATGATATTCTCACTGTGTGATGCTTCTTACGTGTGATGCTTCTTCAGTGAAAATGTCGTACCTTAACTCGCCTAACTTATGTTTATTGCTCCAGCTCGTTGCTTATTTGCTGAGGATGGCTGTGATGTATTTTTCCTCAAACTCCCTCAACTTGATCTGTTTGCTCAAGCTCTTCCAGCATGGGTATGACATGAGTGTAGTTTTCTGCGTTGAAAAAGGTTGTTTCTACATAGCAAGTTACTACAGGATGTTGTCCAGAACACTATGGTCAAGTATCGTGCTGATCAGCCGACAATGTAGATGTTGTTCCAGTGGATCTTTTACTCCACAGTCTTTCAGTCGAGTCTGCGCAAAACTTATCGGGCAACAACATTCTTTGACGACATTATTCGGCTAATCTTTCACACTCCAAAGCTACCCATTCCAATGTTTCCAGTTCTACCGTTTTAAACGCTCTGCATTAACTGTCAGCATAAATTGGTACAGGTATTGTGTTAAAAGAATCCATGATCGGACAGGATTTCTTGCAATCCTAGTGCGTTGTTTTCTACAATTTATGTCAAAGCCTTTATTGACAGTGCATGGTTCCAAGAGCCTAATGGTCTCTGAGTTAGACACCTCAACGTCAATTGTAATATTTTCTATTCAATCGGTACTAATATTCATGTAAACATATTTCTTCTTTATCAACATGTTTATAAACTTGTTTATAAACATTTAATTCCGTTTGCCATTTCCAAGATACCCAGTGTTTCGAATATTATTGATGATGATATCGATGAAATATTTCTTACAAATCCATATAAAACGTTTGAAACGCTAGTTTTTCTAAGCTTTAAGTGATTATCCCTAATGTCTTGAGTATATGTGTGTAGCATACCTCTGCATATGAATATCAAATATCATTGTTTGTTTAAACAAGAAAATAAGAAAAGATAGTAGAGAACTGCATCCTTAAGGTTACAGAACTATTACCGCAACTTAAATAAATAGACGTCAAAATGTAGAAAGAAAGACTCTTTTGGAAAAAATACAAAAATTATTACATATTCTCTCTCCCTCTCTCTCTCTCTCGTGCATCCAACTTATTTATTTGTTGTAGCCGTTGTGTTGTAATGTATTCATGTTTCAATTTCAAATAGTTTATTGGCAACATGACAAGAATATATGTATTGTGTATGCTTTACTTCATTTTACTTCTACATCTTCTACTTCTACTTGTGCTTCATCTTCTGATTTTTGCCGACATTATTAAGAAATAAAAAGTTTTTAGTTCATAAAAATATAAAAATGCACATAAATTTGGTTCAAATAAAAACTGACAAATCCTTTTAGTAAGACGTTGCTGCTTGCCGTCGTCATAGTTTTCTACCACATGGCTTTGTTTAAAG
>QOCX01003671.1:0-16829 GCA_005959815.1 Sarcophaga bullata | reverse complement strand
ACACTTCACACAACTGTCTTTTAAACTGTTGTACAATGGTTTTTGTGTGCACTAGTTTTTTTGTATTCTATCTTTGCTCCACTCTTATTTGTATTTGCTACTACAATCAATATTCGCTCATGAGAAATTCAATACTGTACACTTTTAAGCATCTTGTGCACACGTCTAGTCCTTACAGTTTCACCGACGTTGCCATTACATCTTGTGTCGATCGGAGAAGAACAAGGAGAAAAATTCTGACTCTCAAGAGGTAAATAAGTGTAAAATATATTTATGTTTCTCCCTTAAATTTGTAATAAAATCAAATTTAATAAATTTTTTGCGATTTATTCAAAAAATTATTGATCGCTGTAAAAGCCGAACACAGGTAATATTTTTTACATTTTTCAAAATTTGTGAAACAATTACTTTACTAGAATAAATACCATCCTAAAATTTATACAAGTCATACGCGTGTTGTTGTTGCCGTCGTAACATAGATATAAATTCATATAAATTACTATTATTTGCAATAGTAATTATTATCTATGTGTAAGAAGCTAGGTCGTAATCCTGATTGAAGTGTGGTAATGACCAATTGTGTTATGTATGTAGTTATTATCAGTATTATTAGAACATTTTTACCTTCGGTATTTTAATAATTTTAAAATAATTTGTATTGTTTGAAACTAAAACAGAAATATATTCGCGAGTGTTTAAATTTATTAATTTGAAAACAAATCATTTTATGTTTATTGCATTTATATGCTAAAAATAGGCCGATAGCCTTGGTTGCTAGTGCCTTTTAAATATGAGCTAGATATTTATAACTAGTTTTATAAGGTAAAAATAAAAAAGAAATAAATTCTGTGTTCCATTGTAGTCTTACAATTTGAATCAATCGTGATTACTATTATCTTTGGGTGACACAATCCGCTCGCACTGACATTTAATTAATATTTAAGTATAATCAATTGATTGTTAGAAGATTTTACGTGGATTATAGTTACCAAAGGCTGTGAAATTAATAGATATACGAGGTGTGATCAAAAAATAACCGTTATTTTAAATTTTTTCAAAAAGTATTTATTTATTTATCAATAACTATTTTGTCCCCTTCAAAGTAACCCCTCTCAGATATAATACACTTATGACAGCGTTTTTTTCCAATCCTCAAAACACTTCTGAAACGAGATTTTTGGTATCGCCAACAGCTCCTGTTTCGATTTTTCTTTTATCTCCTCAAACGCAAAACGTTTTTCTTTCATCGGTGTCTTCAGTTTTAGGAAGAGGAAAAAGTCAGCGGGGGCTAAGTCCGGTGAATACGGTGGTTGAGGCATGGTTACGGTTTTGTTTTTGGCAAAAAAAACTCACGCACAAGCATCGATGTGTGAGCTGGTGCTTTATCATAGGGCAAAATCCATGATTGGTTTTTCCACAATTCTGTGCTTTTATGACGATCTGCTTCAAGGTAGTATTTCTTATTGACCGTACGACCTTATGGCAGGAATTCATGATGCACCACGCCAGTGCAATCGAAGAAAACAGTGAGCAAAACCTTCACATTTGACCGAACTTGAAATGCTTTTTTCGGTCTTGGTTCTTCTGGACAATTCCATTGGGCTTTGGTTTCAATCTCATAGTCATACACCCATGAATCGCCACCAGTTATGACCTTTTTGAGCAAATCTGGATTGTCGTTGAAGACGTTCAACATCTCCTGAGCGATGTCCATGCGACGTTGTTTTTGCTCAAAATTTAGCAATTTTGGAACAAGGTCGTTTTGCCAACAATCATACCAGTAGAGGCTTCCAAATATGAAACTCCCTAAATTTAACGAAAATTATTCCGATTACAAAAATTTCATGAGTTTATTTGAAAAGTTTTTTCACAATGATCCGACGTTCATGCTTGTCCGAAGAAGTTTTTCAAATTTTAAAGAAAAATTATATTAATTATATAATTAGCGAGTTTAAAAGAGATTTACGGCAATGAATTCTTATATTTTTCACATTAGAAAATTGTTTGATTTGCAACGTATATCAAAAACCTCAGCTATTGCTTTGCGAAGTATGATCGAAAAAGTATCCGCAATGTATGGTGTCTTATTATCAATTTTTGACGAAAAGAAAATTACAAATGTCATTTTTATATATTTAGTGATGTCAGAATTAGATCCGCCACTAAATCGAAACGGGAAATTTTTGTAAATCCTGATAAACCTTCGAATTCGAGGATGAGGCTTGATAATTAGAACTAAAATTTTTTCGAGAATAAATAATAGAGCTTCACTAAACGTAGCTAAATCTAAACCATCTGCTAACAAATGTTTTGTTTTGTAAATCTGTTCAGCATAATATCAACAATTCCCTTGTATTCACTGCTCAGCCAGTAGCTCAAACATTTGACTTCATCAAATCTGTGCTGTCATGCAGAAATTGTCTTATAAATCGACACACAGTAACAAGGTATACATCTTCTAAATGCAGAATTTGTGGTAGTTCTCACAGTTCACTGCTGCATAGATAGGTCCTATTTCATTCCCACGACAATCGGATCTACGCTCCGGAAAGACCCGACCTCACATTGGCCAAGGATTGTTCACCGAGAAAAAGCTGTATCAAACGTAAGTTTTTTCCCAAGGTGATCAAAATATGCCTGCAATTTTGCATGTACCAATTAATAAGAGTCAGCATTAAACAGAATATAGGCCCTGTATGGATCTGTTCAGTATGCCATGAGTATGCCATAAGGAACAACGCCACATCAGTGAAATGTAATAGACGTGGAAACTGGTATTACTTAAAAAAATACTCTGGCCTAACCATTCACCTTGAATGGTCAACTAACTACAGGGCCAACTGCTGCAGTGGACAATTTAGCACAAATTTCACTTCGACTGGAAATATCACCAAAGTCAACAACTAGTGGCTTCCTGACCAACAACGACAGATGGCTACATTCCATTTGCAGGACTTCGGTGAGATGCAACAACTGCAATAGTTGGTGCCACACGAGGAATTGCACCAACCTGATACACCACATGGAGCGGAGCCGCAATTTTATTACTGACTGTTGGGCGAATTTCCATACTATAACAGCTCCCTCCTTAACATCTACAGGACAGACGACAAATACTCAAGAAGCCACTACTTCACCTTGACAGCGACTTCGGTCGGAACTTTTTTTATTATTATTATTATTATTATTATTACTATCATAACAAACAGCTTTTAAAATATAAAAAATCTTAATATATTTACAACTTATGAGATATTACTTAATGAGATATTACTTGATGCAAGTAAAAATAATGGAGTTAAAAAGTATGATGTAAACATTTAGGGCCATTTTTTGAGTGCAAGATTAACGATTAAGTTAACTTTAATCTACGTATTCAGTTTTTCAGTTTACTTAATCTTACATTTAATCTTAAGTTTAACCCACTAACGTTGGTGGTTTAAACTTAAGATTAACTGTCGAAAGTAGTTGACAAATTTTATTAAAAAATAAAACTTTTAAGTAAGAGAAAGCCGAATAAAACAAATAAATAAGTGATTATGAATTATATAAAACCCAATTGGACCATAGAAATTCTTAATTTATTTATTATTTATCAAAAATTATTTTTTACTTAAAAATCAATCGTATTCATCTGATTTTCTTCTATACAAAAGCAAATTTATGTGAAAAGCGTTGCCATTTTTGCTTATAAATGTGGCAGCTCTACACGGATTAAACTCCCACTCAAAAAGTGGAAACTCAGTTAACTGAAGATTAAATTTAACTAGAGATCATCTTAAACTTGAGGTTAATCTCGCACTCAAAAAATGGCCCTTATAGTGTATGTATTTACAACTTAATGCAAAAAGATAGAAAAAAACCTTATTTCTAAAAATAGACAGAAAAAGAAGAAAAATAATAATAAAAAAGATGTATAAGAAATTCTTACTTCACCCCTTTTGTTGTCTTCAAATATGAAGATAGAAAAGAGCTAAACATGCAAATTTCTTATTAAAGCATAGTTTGAATATCTGTTACGATCTTCGAATCTTTGTGCTAATTTATCAAATACCGTGGCAATCAAGTCTTCGTTATAATTTATATATAGACGAGCTGTGGAATATCTTCGAGGTAATTATATATGATCTTTAAGTTTTTGTTTTGAATTATTCGCAGCTTCTGTAAATAGGTTTTAGCACATTTAGTTGACCATACTTGACATCCATAGGTCAATATTGGTCTAATACACATTTAATGTTTAGCGTCGATCTGAGATTCATTAATGGATATAAAGCTCTGCCGCATTTGATTGCTTTTAAACAGGTTTGTAATATGTGCTGCTTAAAAGATAATTTTGTATCTAGTGTAATTCCCAAATATTTTACTGAATCTAGAAAAGGTATATCTGTTCCTCGCATAGCAAGTCGCCTACTAGGTATACGCTTTGGTGATTTATTAAAAGGAAATAATATTGACTGAGTTTTTTAAACGTTAATTTTTATTTTCCGTTTTAAAAAGAACTTTTTGGTGTGCAAAAGGGCATTTTCTAATTTTTTGATTATAGCATTGGAGACTTTACCAGTTGATATAAGCGCAGTGTCATCAGCGTATAACGCCGAAGTATGATCTTTTAATAATTTTAAATCAGATATATAGATTGCACATAAAGTTGGAGATAGCACTGAACCCTGTGGCACACCAGCTAAAATTTTTCGTTCACTAGAATACACACCATCTATATATATTTACCACAAACTTTCTTTCATTTAAAAAACTTTTTAAAATCTTCTGGAGATAAATTGGGTAGCCAAATCTGCCAAGTTTGTAAATTAGACCACTATGCCATGTGGAGTCGAAAGCTTTTTCGATATCTAAAAATACCGCTCCTGTATTTTTTCTACTTTCTTTGAAATGTTGGACTATATTTACAATTCTCTTAACCTGGTGAATAGTGAAGCCAAATTGTTCGTTCTGTATGATGTTATTGTCTTCTGTAAATTTCTGTAGTCTATCCAATATTATTTTTCCAAATACTTTATCTAGCATGTTTAACATACTGATAGGTCGATAACTATTAGCAGTTTTAAAAAGTTTTGGAAAACAACCGTTTCTCAAGCACCAATTAAATATTTTGGTAATAAGGCTAAAAAAGATGTTAGATAAATTTTATAATAATATGGCACTTATTCCGTCAAGGCCGGGGGCTTTTGTTTTTTTAGTTTTTTGATAAAAAATTTAACTTCATCTACGCATGTTGCGTATGCCGGTACACTATTCGAAACAGTTTGTTTGTTTAGCCAATCACTGTACTTTTGAACCTTAAGATCAATGGATGATGTAATATTACTAGTAGTGTTATGAACTTTTTCAAAAACATCAGCAATTATATTAGCTTTTTGAAAAGTGTTATGTACCTCAGTGTCATCAATTGTTAAACTTTCTAGCGTTTTTTGTTTACCTTTTATTGCTTTACCAATAATTTCCAAAACTTTTTATTGTTATTTGGGAGCCTTTTTAGAAATTGATACCAGCTGTTATTTTTGCCCTCCCTGACATGGTAATTTATAAACAAAGTCAGCTGTTTTAGGATACACTGTATTGTATGTCTTTCTGAAGTTATATTATTTCTTTGTAATTTTCTCCGGTATTTATTTCGTTGACCTATTAAATACAGGCTAAGTCTGGAAAGTTTTCTTTGCCAATTCAGCTTTTTACCTTTGGGAATTAGACTGAAAGATTCTTGGAGTATACAGGTAATTTTTGATAAAACAACTTCGATGTTTGTTTGATAATAGTTGTTTGTAAGTTATTGTTATCTATCTCATCATCAACGAATTTTTTTTTTATTATTTTCCAGTTTGTTTTGCTATAAAGAGGGATTTCCACTATAGTTTCTCTAATAGTACCAAATAGTTGGCATATTGGAATATGTTCCGACTTCAGCATCTTTGGGAAAGTGTAAATTTGTAAAATTTGCAGAATTGAATTGCAAGTAAAATATCTACAACAGATGGCTGTCTGGCTATTGTGTTTTTGGCTAAATCTAGTAAATGAATCTGGATGATGTATGTAGTATTGTGAATTCAGCTGATGGTTATAGAGGTTTAAACCTGCTGTATTATTTTGTAGGCATCCCCAGCTCAAATGGTGCGCATTAAAATCTAAAAATAAAAAATTCATTTATATGAGTGGTTTGTGTGATTAAATCCAGATCACTAATAAAGCTTGGTGTGTATTCTGGGCAGTACGCTGACGTAAATCTAATTGGTCTGTTGTTTATTTTAATCTACACAGAAACATTTTCTAATACCGCAGTTGGGTATTTTGATATTCGTACATGCGGAATAGACATTTTGACGCCAATTAAAACACCCCCACCATGTGTTACTCGATCCTGTCTATATATTTTATAGTTTCTAATTTTAAAATTGTGGCATATATTTAAAAATGTGACATTAATAAATATAAGGTCTATTTGCTGTTCGTTTAGAAAATGCTCTAGTTCTACTATAGACGCAGAATTTGTTATACCTTGGGCATTCCAGTGCATAACTTTAAGGCAACTTATTGACTGATTATCGGACATGACGGAGCATATTTCCAAGTACTCTCAATTTGTCATACCTAGTTTTAAATTTTTCTAAAGCATAAATTGCTTCGAAATAAATGTCTAATATTTGTTGGTTGGATAAGTCGTTTCTGTCGTCGGTGTACCGACTTGTACCAGCTACTGTAGCATAAGAAAATTTTGTAGAATTACCTATTTTAATTTCATTAACTTTAAAAGCATTCTTCTTCCGTTGTTGAGTAGTTAGTATTTATGGGCTGCACTAATTTGTTAGGACGTCTACTGCTAGTGGTTTTTGTTCTAATCTCAATGTACTCCTTCCTTGAGGGACAGTGTGGGTCATCTGCTCGATGATTCACGTTTTTCAATTTCCTTTTTATACAGTTTAAACATTTATAGATACCGGCCCGTTTGTAGGAACTTTATTTAGTTGGCAGTTCGCGTAATCATGCCTTCCACCGCATCCTAAGCAAGCGACACCTCTAAAACAATTTGCCGACCCATGACCATACATAGTGCACTTCGAACATTGGGTAGGGCCTCTTGATCGACGTATTGGGTTTCTCCAGTGAACTACGACATCATAAACATATTTTATTTTGACTACCTCACGTTTGGTAATTTGCTCTCTATTGAACTCTAGCATGTATAATGCGTCGTCATCACTTGAGCGCGAGGTTAGAACTTCTTTAATGTTTAAATCCAGTTCGATGTTAAAGTTAAATTTGAATTCATCTTTAATAGAATTTACATCTATCTGGGGTAGACCCAAAAAGCATGAGTTTAAACTTTTTGTTATATTTTATTGGATGTGTAAAAAACTGTATTTTCTCCAATTTTAGCTTTTTGATGGCGTCTTCTTACTCAGACAATGTATTTGGAATTATCTTTGTTCCAATAGACACTTTTTTATATTTACAATCTTTTCCCAAAAGTTTCATTACTGCTGTTAATTTGTGGCAGCTTCACCCGTTTGTTCTTCAATATCGATATATGAATTGTCATCATCCTCCAGGTCGGAAAGAACTTGAAATCTATTACTAGATTTAGATTTCGGTTTATTTCCCCAGAACTTTTTTCGTTTTGAGGTCATTCTCACGGAAATTTATAACGAAAATTGTATCACGAAAAAATTTATTGAAAAATTACTAGCTGATATTTAACAAACACGTTTGTATGATTAGAAATCAGCATAAACTCTATGACTTCGGTCGGAACTAATGGAGCTCACCACACTCACAATTCACACAAAATTTACCTTCGCCTATATGTCCTATATGGACTACACTTCATACCCATCAACATCTTTCGTTTAGGATTATGCAGTTCAATTGTAATGATCTTCGCAACAAAAACACTGACATTACAAATTTTATGCACCACAATATATACGTATAGCTGCCATTCAGGAAACTAAGTTGTCCAGGGAGTGCCTTATAACATCATCAGGAAATTACAACATTATCAGGAAGAATAGGGAAAGGGATAACGGCGGCGGACTCGCTTTTATCCTTAAGCGCAATTCCAACATTTCACATCTCCTCCAGAATGATTGTCGGATTACACTTGGTGATTTCAACGCTCATCACGAAAACTGACACTCCTCCATGTGTCAGAAGAGGAGAAAAGGCATTCAGAACAATTTTAATGATAGCGGCAAAAGCCCTCGGTATCTTTCTTTACTGCGTGGAAAAAAGACACCGAATGAAATGTCATACCAACGGTACGCTATCTCAAGTTCCTCGGGCTTACCTTCGACGATTTCCTTCACTTCTACTCTCATGCTACTAACATTAATAGTAAACTGAGGACGAGAAATAGGGTTCTAAAGGCGTTAGCAGGAACAACATGGAACATGGATGAAGAGACAATTATCACTACCTTCAAGGCAATTAGCCGCTCCCTCTTTAACTATGCCGCACCAATCTGGACCTCATACCTAAATGATAGTCAATGGCGAGCAACCCAGAACCACGCACTTTGTAACGCTACGGGATGCGTGAAGATGTCTAGTGTGGATCGCTTGCGCTAGGAGTCTAAGATATTGTCAGTTAGACAACATAATGAACTCCTGACTAAACAACATCTTGTGGCTTGCTACCTCCCCTCCTAATCACCACATCAGACAAGACTAGAGTGGTTGACTAACTATCATTAAGGGAAGCGCACAGCACCCTGCATCAGTCAGCGGTAATGACAACCATGAACAGACTCAACCAGAATAGGGTCCTAAATGACCATCCACCTCCAATATTAGATATAGTTACCTAGGGAAACAAGATCCATCATAGCACAGCTGAAATCCGGTTGGTCGAACATCCTAAGCTGCTACAGACAGGATTGTCCACACCCCTCTCACAACCCTATGTCCTGTAGACTTGTGGCTAAGACCCATATAAGTAGCGCAATTAATTGGACTGCCAATTATCAGATGACCATCAACGGACACTTTCAGACCACCATCTCATTCCATATCATACTATACAGGGAAACACTTCCGCACACAGCAGCAGAGCTGTTACAATAACACCACATAATAACTATACTGTCGTCGAATGAAAGTATATTAGTACCAATAACAGCTCTTTTATGTTGTGGTTAATAATCAAATTTAATTAATGAGGAACTTGCGCAGTTGCTTTGGTTAAAAAGAAAAGGCGCCAAATTAAATTTAAGCAGCATTAACGAAACAAAATCACTTCCGAAATTTTGTGTTAACGTAACTCGCACGTCCAGGGCTAACTCTGCAGTTTAAAGCGAAGTTTTGGTATGCAGTTCAATAATCAATAATCAATTAACCTGATATGTTTTATAAATACAATTGGCTTTCATATTCCTAAGAAAATAAAACTAACTTATCCTTGCTGTTACAAACCACAGAACATTGACCTACTTATTAGCGCAAAAACTTTCTTAACGTGTGTTGGGCAAATAAAATCTGACTCGAGCCTGCCAATTCTTCAAAAGACTTCACTTGGTTAGATTGTCACTGACATTTCGAAAAAAATGCTGCCACATTTGCATATAAGTTTTGCAGTTCTGCAGGATATAAACTCCCACCAAAAACTGCAAGTTCAATTAACATAATATTAAATTAAATTGTAGGGATCTTAAAAAATAGACCTAAAAGTTCATTGAGGAACAGCAAAATGTGAGGATAAGCTTAAAAATCAGGATGATTTGTGGTCTCAATACCTTGCAAATGTAATACGAAATTGTTAGGTTCTTCATTCGAAATGGCGAAAAGAAGATTTCTCTCTTTGCAATGAAGACTTTCCAAAGACGACACAATGAGAGAAATGTACCATGATTTCATGAAAGAGTATGTCGTTTTGATTCATATATCTCTTTTAGATAATACACCAGATTCTTCTAATTATTTTATTCTTCATCAATGTGTTTTATCACTTAATCTGTGGCGTTGAATGGGAATTGAAAATTTAGTATATATTGACGGAATAATAAAAAAGGATCCGTATTTAATTATTCTTTAACAAATTTCAGAAAAAAGTTCTTAAAATTTGATGTTTTAGAGTTGTTAAAAGTTTATCGAAATAGCAATTCAAAGTACAAGCAGGAGTAAACTACTTATATATTCATTTAAATCGATAAAAAAATCAAATTTTCACATTATATGCTTGTAAAATACTGCTTAAAAACATTCCAGAGAAGAAATATCGTGTAGCGTTACAAATTTGGTTGTTAAATAAAGAAACGAATCAGAATCTTATAATCAAATGGTAAAAACTCAAATTTTCAATCGACAGTGTAAAGTAAAAAACATACGAAACATCAAATTTATTCTTCAGGAAGTGCGGAAAGAGCCCAGAAGACTTCGCAAAAAGCCACTTGTTGGTTTCTTAACCTGGATATACACTTACTTTTATCACAGGTTTTTTGGGTTTATAAATGCTGGTCAAAGTATCTCGAAAATATAAATTATAAATAGATGAATGTGTACCGTTATAATAAAATAAATGAAATATTAAAACATAAAAAATTTACCAATATTAATTCATACACTAAGCGTGTTTTTGTATACCATTCAAAATAATTTATTGACAATGACTGCACCTTAAGAGTTACTATTTCTGAAAGATAGTTCTATAATCTTTAAACTAGTAATAATACATTTGTACATATTAAAGTAAATATTAGGAACACACATCCTGAAACAAAAGTCTATTAGTTTCATAAAAAATTGTTAAACCACTATTAATTCGTGCAATGTATAAATTAAAATTAAAAAATAAATAAAATGTACCGTTATAATAAAAATAAAGAAAGGTCAAAAGACAATTGAGAGGCTGAGTTCATAAATGCAGTTTGCAATGTAGCCTTACAATGCATAGTGTTCATAAAAACAGTAAAATTTGTTTTGGCAATGCGTCATGTTCATTATTGCATGACAATGCTTTTCAGTGCGCATTGTTTGTCAATTTCCCCATGTTTTCTCTTTGTGATTCTTTCTAAACATTTACCTTTATTGGCGCCAAAAATTTATGTGGTCATAAATGTACTAAAATGTTACAGCATTTCTTTACAAAGCAATTTTGTTGCCATACAATATTACATTGCCTTGTAAACAATTTTCTCCGCAATGTTGCAATGAAGTCAGCCAAATCAGTGACTTGATAGTTGTGATATAATTTTGGTGTATAAAAAATTAAATTTTGCTTCATTTTGTATATTGCATAAATTTATCCAAATATGTACTATTTGTTTTATATATAATTAAATTACCTTTCAGAAAATTTAACTCTTAGGGCCTCGTCATTATTATTTTTCAAAATTTTAAATTTTGAATATTGGTATATCCAACAAATCATCGTGTACGAATTAATAGCAGCTAGAGTAGTACACATTAAAGGTCAAAGCAGATATACCATAGCTATACTCTTAAAAGCCAAAATTGTTTATTTCGTTTTTAATGTTTTGAGTAGAGTATGTTATAGGCTACGTTTTTTCTTTTGAAATAATTGTAACCATAAATATTTTTATTATTGATGGTGACACAAATATATTAGTAAACTTTTGTGCTGTAAGTAAATACTATTAACAACAACGTCCAGTGAACGCTTTCATCAATCTTGCTCGGGTAAACGACCACCGATAGACCTACAATTGAGTGAAGAACCTTTCACCATAAAATGACTCTCCGACGGGTGAAAAGTGTCTCAACCTAGGCCCGCCAAATTCACATCACTATATCTCCAGGCCCTGCCTTCCTCTTTTTCGCAAAAAAATATTTTTTCAAAATTATTTGTTTCTACCTTTACTGTACAGCAATCATCATATAAAGCTTTCAAACGATTTTTTTTTTTTTGCATCGTACAATAAGTTACTTATTGTATTCCACCATCAACTACAAGTATTTGCTTGTGAGAAATGTAGGAAAACAAATATGTTACTCTCATTCTTACCAACTTATAACTGCAACACATAACCATTTATGTATACACACTCAGTTCAGCAAACACACAGAAACTTGTACGAACAGTTGTACGTATTTTGTTCATTATATATTATGTATCAGAGAACTGCAAAAAACACTTTTTTATTGAGCATAAATACTCACAAATTTGTATGCACGATCAATCAGAACACTCGAACGACTTAATGCTAATGACAGCATTCAAACCAATCATTTCGAGTATTGGGCGCTTCCGCTCAACTGGCGGATGCCCTTATAAAACGAAGGACGGACAACACTGCCCTACAAGAAATGCGATGGATAGGACAAGGATTCAAAAGGCTTGAATCTTGCTAGAAATACTACAGCTACCATGCGGATAAGCACGAATAGTATGAGGCTGATTGATTTCGCCGCGGCAAATAACATTGTAGTATTTAGCACCAAGTTTCAACATCTCAACATTCATAAGGCCACTTGGATGTCCCCCGATCGATCAACATCCAACTAGATTGCTCATATTGTGATTGACGGAAGGCATGTCTCCAATGTACTAGATGTGTGTACATTCAGAGGTCCCAATATCGACTTGGACCGTTACCTTGGCGCGTCCAAGTTCCGATTGCGTATTAGCGCCTCGAGGTCTGCACGCTCTAGTACATTGTGAAAGATGGACAGCGGACAGCTGAGGCGTTCTCCGTTCAACTCTCGGATAAGCTCTGTCGTTTTCCATCTAATCTCAGCGACATTGGTACCCTGTGAGGCAACATGATCCATTCCTTGCGCACTATTGCGGAAACAGTTCTTAGTTTCGAGCGCCCACCCTAAACGAAATCAATGGTACGATGAGGAGTGTAGCGAGGCAGCTGCAACGAAAAACACCGCATACAAGAAAACGTTGCAGTCCGCCGATACGTGAGCTATTATGGAGAACTATAGAGAAAGAGAAAGGATGAGAGGCGCCTTTTCAGACGCAAAAAGAGGGAACAAGAAAGATGAGAGCTTGAGGAAGTCGAGATATAGGAATGACGGTCGAAAATTCTACCAAAGGTTAAGCATCTAACCGAAAGTTTTAAAGCCGGAGCGTCCTCTTGCAAAGATGAGATGAGAGCTAGAGGAAGTCGAGATATAGGTATGACGCTCGAAAATTCTACCAAAGGTTAAGCATCTAACCGAAAGTTTTAAAGCCGGAGCGTCCTCTTGCAAAGATGAGAATGAAAACCTGGTTACAGATTCACAGGGAGTGCTGAGGTTGTAGAGGAAACACTTCTCTACTCTGTTACGAGACGATGACGACACCAATACCGCCCTTTAGAGGTGATGTACCGAGTCCAACCAATGATGACGGTGTGGAGATTTCACCGCCTAGCCATGAAGAGGTCAAAGGCACGATTATGCGTCTTAAAAACAATAAATCTGCAGGTCCTGATGGCCTCCCCGCTGATTTGTTTAAGAGTAATGAGTTGATAGGGCGCATGCACCAGCACCAGCAGTATGGCTAGAAGAAAATATGACCAACGTTTGGAACATGAACGTTGTGCAGCATATTAACATCCAGCGGCTGCTCTGGCCCGCCCATTCGTTCGAATGGGGGAGGATGCTCCGAAGAGACGGGTATTTGATGCGGAGGTTTGCGGAAGTTGGCGAAGAGGACGACCTTGTTTGCGTTGGAAGGACCAGAACGAGGAATCCCTGTCATCGATTGGTACCAACTGGTGTAGGCGAGCAAGAAGCGCCTGAAAGGATCTGTTGACAGGCCGAAATTCGTTACTCGGGTTGTTAATGCCAGCCCAGTAAGTAAAGATGGAAGTAAAGACCGAAGATTGTTTTGTAATAATCAAACGTGTATAATCATAATCAGGTTAATATCTCCCCTTTCTAAAAAACTTTGGATTTTTAAAATAGGTTCAAATATATGTTGATAATCAATAATTTTGTTTGAAAACTTAAAAAAAACAGTTTTTGTCAAATAAAACAAGTTTGGAGGGTTCGAGAAATATAAAAAAAAGTATTTTAGAGAACAACTTAGACTATGTAGTTACTCGGGTGTATTTTTACTGTCGCACTGTGTAAAGGTACATAGACGACAGACAACAGAGAGCTGACAAGTTTAGAATACACATGTTTATATAGGGACGATTACATTGAAGGCAGAACAGAAAAATCCAAGACAACAATCTAATCTAAGCAGTTTCTGCCCAAATTAGAATATTTTCTAGTTTTGTGAGCAGCTAAAAGCAAATTAGTGATGCCAATACAACGTAAAATAATAATTAAATAACAGCTTAAAATACTTATTGAAACATACAATCAGCAAATAAAAAACAATCCATGTATTTACAAAAAGTAAAATTGAATTCTAAAAGATTTATGAATCATATTTTGTATGCGAATTCGTTTAATAATTTGAAAATACTTTTTATATATTTATAAATACACACATAATTGGGCATTACAACCATTCAGTTAGGTTTAGGACCTAGTTTCTCACACCACTGATGTTGTGTGCATTAATTTTATACATGAGTGGCAGGACCAACAGTTTAAAGTCGACACTTTCGTCGTTTAAAGTGGACTGTTTCCTATGAATACAATAATAAATTTGTAAAAGGAATAATTTCTTGGAATACGGAAATTAATTTAGTAATTTTTAAAATTTTAGGAGAAATACGTAGTACGTATATTATATATATATATATATATATATTATATATATATATTATATATATTATTATATATATATATATATATTATATATATTATTATATATTATATATATTATATATATATACATATATATAATATATATATGTATATGTATATGTATCCATATGTAAATATGCGGTTTTTTATATATGCGATTTATTTTTGCGTGAGTAAAAAATTCGACAATGACACCACTGAAAAGTTTTCATAATTTATATTGTAGTTTATTGTCTTGATTTTTTAGCGGCGGTTTTTTTTCTGCTCTGCTTTCAAAAAATTTAAGCAGTCGGTCTACGGCAGAAAAAACAGTTGGCAGGATTTTCTGCCGAACTGCCGAACTGTTGTCTGTCGTCTATGTGTTTTTATCTTAATTTGTAAACAAGCTCATCTTTTTTGTTTTTGTAGCTTTTGTTTATAATTGTAGATTTAAACGATGTGAAATTATTTAGTTTTTTTCCATTTTCGTAACAATATTTTCTATTTATTTTGTTTAAATTTTTATTTGTGCACAATAGAATTATAACAATTAATTTTTCTTAAAAAAAAAATATTTATTATTTTAATTAAAAAATTATACATTTAAAAGTTCAAAAATTTTGTATCAATAAGCAAAGAAGTACCAAAGATGATAACGGGGTGGAGATTCGCGATTATGTTTCTTAAAAATAATAAATCTGTAGGTCCTGATAGCCTCCCCGCTGAGTCGTTTAAGACCGGAGGTAATGAATTGGTAGGTCCCATGCACCAGCTTATTTACAAAAGGTGGATGGAAACTATGCCAATCGATTGAAACCTCAGTGTCCTCTGTCCTGTCCTGAAAAATGGATATCTTACGATATGCGCCAACTACAAAATCCATAGAGAATGGTATTTTTAGAGCAATGTCTGAGCTCGGTATACTTGCGAAGCTGATCTGGCTGTACACACTGACGTTGAGCAACTCCTACAGATCAAGATAGGAATAAACCTCTACGGACCTTTTGATACCGTGCGAGGTTCCCGACTAGACAATCCCTTATTATGCGACCTCTTCAACTTCATCATGGAGAGTGTTTTACGAAAGGCGGAAGTGCATTGTAATAGCACTATTTTCCAAAAAAGCGATCAGTTACTTACGTACGCTGACGACATTGACATCATACGGCGTACCAACCAAGATATTACTGTTTTATTGTAATATTACTGTGATATTACTATTTATCTTTAGTGCTATTAAACGGGGGTCTATTAAGATCAGTCTGTCAGTAAATGAGGGCAAAAAGAAATATATGCTGCTGATAAATAGAGACATGCCGCATATTGGATCCCAGATTACTATACTTTCCATATAGCCATAGATTTTGTTTATCTTGGCTCCGCCATTGCAACCAAAAATGATGTCAGTCTGCAGATAAAGCATAGGATCACTCTTGCCAACAGGTGCTACTATGGTCTAAGTCTACTAGGCAATTGAGTAGCAGACGCCTCTCTCAGAAGCAGGGACACTATTAAGCACTGATGCAGCAGACTTGAGAGTATTTCGAAAGAAAAGTCCTATGTAAAATATTTGGCCAATACAAGTAGGTGAAGATTTCCGCATCCGAACCAGCAATGACTGACCCCCTCAACCACATGGACTTCGTGCCTCGTATTAACATCCAGAATTTTAATGTTAAATAAGGTAAGACCTTTGCAGTATTTTTAGCCGTAAATGGAGTTCATGTTTTTATACGCGAAGCCAGATAAAAGAATATAACATTGCGATACATTGGAATAATAGCATTAAATATCTAGGAGTATGGTTTTATCTTAAATTCATAATCGATTTATACATCAAAAACAAATTGAAAAATTCAATTGATAACTTCGATAACTTTATCATTTATTTTTATCATAATGTTATTATCAGGAGTCAATCAGGTTAGTAAAAATGAATTTGCTTTGGTTGAATTTATAAATAATCCTAGCAAATGTTGATATCATTTGCGTACAACATGTGCTATATCACTTCGGATATATCATTGATGTAGGGATAAAACAGAAGTCCAATACAATACAACAGTTTAAAGTTGTTCAGTCAGATAGTGATGCAAGAGTCTTCACACCATTAGCAAAAAGTAAAATAGTTTTCTAATTTTTCCATAAAAATTGTATAATTTAACACTTTAGTATTATCGAATA
>QOCX01003670.1:6467-16831 GCA_005959815.1 Sarcophaga bullata | reverse complement strand
ATTTTTATGGGCCACATGTCATAAAACAAACCTTAAGTATTTCTACTGTTACTTGTTGTTGCTGTTGCTGTTGCTGTTGCTTTTTATATTTTTTTTTATTTACAAATCCATGAGAAAGGAAACTTTAAGAAAAAAAAAATCGACGTAAACGATCAGTTTTTGGATTGTGTGTGTAAAATTTACCCAAGGATTTTATTTTAACCGTTGGATGGATTTTATTTTCTCTTCCTTAAAGGTTTGAAAGTGAAAGTACCGATGCTATATACATACATATATACATACATATATACATATATACATACAAAAGCCCATACATACAAATTTCCTTTTTTTTGTTTGTGTGTGGAAGAGTATGAGTATTTAAGGACTTGTAGCCAGCATATCTAGAGGCAAATGTGTGTACAAATGTATGTGCATAATTTTATTATAAAAATATTTATCTCTCATCCTTCAGCTCCATTTCTCCATATTTTCTCTTCTTTTAATTCACATCTTCTCTTTTAGCATCATTATCGCAGCCAAACAAACACAGTGACAATTTTAAACCTATTGATGTGCCAGTGTGTGTGTCTGAGTTATTTTTTTTTATATTTTACTTTTACAAAAACAACGATTCAAACAAAGTCTGGCCATACACTGTTGTTGATAAACAGAAAGATAAACGGTAAAATGGAACATACTACAGGCAGTCAGACGCATAGAATAGAAAAACAAACAGCATTCCAATGAATTTGACTAACAAAGTCATCCTTACCCATACTCATACAGAAAGTAATTCTCATTTCAAATTCATATGATTCTTTTAGATAGTGAATGTGTGTTTACTCCTATGGAAAATGTCCTGGTACTTTGTGATTCACTGGTTCGTTCTATCAATTTGCACCTGCAACCACTTGGCGACTGATATATAAAACGTTGCATGTAAATATTTAACAAAAAAAAAAAAAAAAAAAAAAAAAAAAAAAAAAAAAAAAAGAGATATTAAGAAGGAATAACAAGAATTAGATACAATTCGTGTCTATGTAATGAATGTAAATAATTCTGGAAAAGAATTAAAAATTAAAACGGAATGAAATGTTGAAATGTAATGAATTGATTTTTTATTTAATATTTCTGTAAAAAAAAAAAGAATGAAAATAGTACTCAAATTTTGTACAACGATTCTTGTAAGATCTTCAAAAAGTTTTAAATAATCTGATTCAATCAATCAATCATTCCTGTATTGACAAAACCTAACTTCCATTACTGTGAATATGTATCCCCGTGGTTAACAATGGTTTACACAAATCAAATTGCAATTCTAATGATTCAAATATCCTATATCATCTTAACTTCCCATTGCATAAAATTTATTTAATGATTTCATGATTTTTATTCACGAATTCATAAGAACGATTTGATCTCGATTTTTCAAAATTTTTTAGAAATCGGTCAGAAGCTCTGTTAATGTCAAACTGAAGTTGTAATACAGCTTGCGATATTTGTCCATCGATTAAGTATGACATAAACCCCCAAAGTTTTTCCGCAAGATTTAAAATGAGACTGCATTCAAGCCATTTCATAAATGGGAATTTTCGTTGTGCAAACCGCTAAAACTGATTATTTATACGAATAAATTATCAATAAATTATAAAAAAAAATATCAATAATTAATATTACCGATAACTACTACTGTCTATAACTGCTATTATCGATGAGTGCTATTACCGATATTTACTATAATCAATAACTACTATTAATACTAAGTGCCATTATCAATATCCACTATTATCGATAACTAATTTTATCGATAACTACTATTACTACAAAATACTATTATCGATAACCACTATAATCGATAACTACTATTAATACTAAGTACTATTATCGATAACCACAATTATCGGTAACTACTATTCACACTAAGTACTATTATCGATAAACATTTTTTCGACAATTATTATTGATACTAATTACTATTATCCATAACCACTATTATCGATAAATACTGTTATCTGTTACTACTATCATCGATATCTACTGTTATCGATAAATATTAATGATACTGAGTATTATCTATAACTACTATTACCCATATCTTTTATAGATAACTATTATTATTACTAACTACTATTATCGATAACCACTATTATCGATAACTACTGTTATCTATTACTACTATTACCGATGGCTACTAATATCAATATCTACTATTGATACTCAGTATTATTATCGATACCTACTATTAATACTAAGTATTATCAATAACCATATTATCGACAACAACTATTAATACTAAAAACTATTATCGATAACCATTATTATCGATATCTACTATTTTCTATTACTACTATTATCAATAACTATATTTGGATAACTACAAATTCCAATAATTCAATAGCAAAATGGACAAAAACGACCTAGCTTCTACACCATTCATGTTTATGTTAATGCTATCCATAAATAGAAGTTCCTACAGTTAAAAGTTGACTTCAAACAACATATTTTTGAAAAAGTTTTCATAGGAATTTCATTTACTCTCACGGTTTTTGTATTTTAATCAATAAAATCAATTCTAACTAAATTATCGTAATTTTAAATCATAATTTATTAAACAAACTCTAATCCTCAAAGATATAATCGAATACAATATTATCCTAGATTCCTTTGCCAAAGCATTTTCTCACTTACATATATTGAAACCTAAGCTCTCTTGTACATGAAATGAAAACGTGAACGTACAAATTAAATATTTAAGTTTAACGTTTAAGGTTTAAATGTTATAACAGCAACAACAACAAACGGGAATAATAAATGTTGCTGTGATTTACTCCGCGCAAAACACTTTAAAGGACTTGCGATGTTGTATGCGAAATGATACGATATGATGGGCCTCAGGTTGAAAAGCAACACTTGATGGTCACATGGTTGATGTTTGTATTCCTTCTACGTATGTGTGTATGTAAGTTACTCTTGTTTGGTGTAGCTATAGCTGTTGCTATTGCTGTTATTGTTCTTACGATTGTTTGCCAAAAGGATATTGAAGTTAGTAAAGCATAAAATCACTGCCAAACAATATTCGGGCGCTAAAAATCCAAAGCAGCAAACGGCAATTGCAGAAACGGAAATAGAAAACCAAAAAATACATCCTACGTTAAGTAGAGACCAACACACGTACATACACACACGCACAATAAAAATCTTCAATCCCATTTCTATATTCCACTTTCGAAATATTCGAACTGAATTCCAAAATTTTAAATGAAAAGTCTTTTCTACTCTTTTCTGTTCATTTTACTCTCTCTCTTTCTCTCTCTCTCTCTCTCTCTCTCTCAGTTGCTTTAAGTTAAACAATTTTATACCAAAACAAAAATATTAAAAATAAAAAAGGGAAATAAAAATAAAAAAAAAATTATTTTACCTTTAAGGCAGACATACGTTTCATTTCACTTTGTATTTGTCAGATATACAATAACAACAACAAATGCAATAAAAAAAATCAAGAAAATATTTTATTAGGGGTAATGGAGGAATTTTTTTATTTGCTTTACTTATACTTTGCAGTATTTGCGTTACGAGATATTTTGCCAGAGTTTTTAAGGAATTTTTTCGTATTCTACGTTACGCAAATAAGACTCTGAACTGTTGAGTTTTAAAATAAAGCGGAAATATTTCACAGCACGGCGAAATTAGAATACATACGATAGACTGTGCAGATTTTAAGGTTGATTACAGCTTCTATTTTATAGCGACCCGATCAGACAGAAAGCAATATTCCCGATTATTTTATTATTCTGTTTATTAGTCCTGCTTATATAGAGTCTTCCAACAGGGTATTCAAGCTACATCTGTCAGTTAGTTGTGATATACTCAGTATACTATGCCAGATCTCCTTTGGCGACAAGTATTTACTAATTGGACTCTGAAGCAATTGGCAACGGTCAACCTAATTTCATTGAAAAATCATTTTCAGCAATAATGCCCATTTCTGTCTGAATGTATAAGTGAAAAATTAGCTTCAGAGGCACATTTATGGATCAATGGGTACGTGAGCAAATAAAATTGTCAAATTTGGTGCGATACCAATCCAAATAACATCCAAAAATGTCCAATGAATGGCCCAATTTTCAGCCAATTTTCTTTAAAAACGCCGTTATTACTTTGAACGATGAGCAGTATAGGTCTATGCTTACCTACCTCTTTTGACCTGAATCAAACGATCTAGACACCGACATATGGTTTTAAAACGACAACGATACATTGCGTCACAGTCCACGTCTCATTGGACGATTGACTTGAGGGCATATTCAGGATTGATTTGAGGGCCTATTCATTTCAAATGGGAGTGGTGTTAACTGGCCACTGAGATCAAGCCTATTTCTGCGCCAGAGTCGTGGAAAATCAGACATTTGTTATCTCTCCAGACAAACCATGGTGGAAATTCGAGCGAAGTTATGTTCCACTCGTAATGACATCAAAAAGTTTTTCAAACGCATAAAAAATTCGATGAAATTTTACAAGCACTATGTTTTATTTAGATTTAACGATAGGAAACGCTTAAAAAAGATTCGATAGTACTTGTAAATTGTATGAAATATTGACGCTACTTAAAGTTTTTTTTCGTATTCTAGAAACTATTAAAATCCTTTGTATTCAGCAGTTTTAAAAGATTGCATTCTTTTTAACAGTCATTATGTGTGTGTGTGCGTGTGTTTTTATGTATATATGTATATATATATAAACCACTTTTAAATGTCTATATAATGGCTAGCATACACTCATACATACATAAATAAGCATTATCATCATCGTAATATTATCAATGTTTCAATGTATTCCTATTACTGTGTCTGTGTGCGAAAGAGCAAATGTAAATGTAAAAATACATCAGCAGCAGTTCTGTTCTGTTCATAGTTGTTGGTGTTTTTGGCAATTCACTCTTGCCTCTCAAATTCTTCGTTTCCTTCTTCTTTTTTTCAGTCGTCGATACTCCCAGACATAGAGGCATTTATGGTATGGCACTAGAGTTGTAAAATTTCGTAAACAGGAATTTTACATTTTCATTGTGATAAGAATCTTTGATTAAATCAAGTTTTTTTTCTCATCTTTTCATTTGAGAAACTCATGTTTAGTTTGTTTGTTTGTAAGTAGTTTGAAATCCTTTCGTTTGCCTCTTAAATATTCTTATTTTTTTTAATAAATTTAATGCAGTCTAGAAAATAATCTTAAACAACTAAATTTGAATAGAATTCGTAAGAAATATGTTTTTTAACTAATCACAGAAGAGATAAAATTTAAATTTCAGTTTTAATTACAAAATATTCAAAATACTCTCAGTTTAATTAGATCTTTAAAATATTGTCGTATTATTATTATTAAGTCGCCATAGTCTAGTAGGTAGTGTAGGTAATATGCATTAGACGAAAGGCCACGGTTCAAATCCCCGGTCAGACATCAAAATAAAATGAAACGAAACATGAAAAAATATTTCTTCTGCTCAATCTCTGCTACAAAATCTCCAAGAGTAAATAAAATTGCCATGAAAAGTTCCTCAAAAAATCTGTCATTCGGAGTCGACTCTAAACTGTAGGTCCCGCCACTCATGTATAAAATTAATACAGACAACATAAGTGGTGTAAAAAGCTAGGCCGTAATCCTGACTGAAGGGTAAAGGCCAATTATGTATGTATTGTTACGTTTTTACCTTTTAAAAACGTTTAAAATATGAGCTCGTAGATTGCAAATAAAAATAAAAATAAATTTGTGTTTAATTTTAATTAACTCTTTTATTATTTACACAACTTTTGTGTGCCACTGTTCACAACTGATACCAACAACAACAATTGCTTTATTTGTTATTCCTTTGTTTATGTCCTTTGCGATAAACAATAACAATTACGACACAATTGTTCTGTAGATCTTTGTAATGGAGATCTTCAAACCACGATTGGTTTACTTCACACGCAACGCGTCTTCACACAAGACTGACTGAACTACTATTCCGACTTTGCATCCTTTGCCTTGCCTTTTATATAGCGACGTAAACAGTCTGATGAATGTTATCGTAGGCGAGGGTTCTAGTCTTCGCCTTCAAGAGAATTCTATGAATGTAAACAACATTTCCATTCATACATGTTTACTTGCTTGTTGTTAGTGTAGGTTGTTTACATTTGTCCCTGCTGTTGATGTTGTTTGTTATTTACTTGTTTATTCCTTTTTTTTCGTTATACTGATGTTGTTGTTTTATTTTCGTTAATGAAGTAAACAAGTCCGTTATTTTGTTTTTGTATCTTTTGTTTAACATTTTAATGTTAAACGATTTTACACCATTTCCATTTTCGTAACAGTGTGTATTATTGTTTTGATTTTTAAACCATTACCAGTTTATGTCGAGTATACTCGTCAAAAAGAAAAGGCAAATTATTACGTAATGCCGTTTATAATCGTCATAGTCATAAGGTAAACGAATTATATTCACATTATTATTCAACAAATTCAATTTATTTGTGTTAATAATTTCTATTTATTTTCTTTCTCTCTCTTTATAAGAAATTTCTATCATATTTGCTGAGCATAAAGAGAAAGCGTTTAAACAGTTAAAGGTTTAAACATTTCCATTCGAGTTATTTATCAAAAAAAAAATTGTAAAAACATAGAAATTTTTGATTGAAATTGTAATACCAAATGAATTGCAAATTTCTTAAATATTTACAATCAAAAATATTTTCAAATACGATATCAAAAGGCAGTTGTTGAACTCATAATGTAAATTTATTCAAACTTCTAGCACAAGATTTCAAAAATCAAAATAGATTTGCATAAAATACTGTGATCGCAAACTCAAGAGAATAAGAGTAGCTTGAATTAAAATCTAATACTGACGACGTTCACTGACTTTAATGGAGACGACATAAGCTTAGGAGACGGCATAAACAAGTATGAGCTCCTATTCTTAATGGAAATACGTAGTGATAAGGTTGCTAAAGTGCATAAAAGACTACCACCAATGACGTCACTAACGCTGATGCCATAAACGACCAAGCCATCGCGAGTTTTGCGTAATGAAAGCGCATAACCGTTATTTTCAATTTGTATACCACAATTGAACTTGAGTTCTGCTCATAGTATACTCGCCAAACGCCACAGTCAACATTTTAAATGTCCTTGCACATTTAATCCCTTTTTTTACACAAAACTTAATACAGTTTCTTTGATTCATTTTTTCGAATAGTAAAGTAACAAATCGAAGAGCACACCAAAGCTAACCTTTTTATCTGTCAAAAACAAACTGACAATCCAAAATGGCTAATATTGTCAACATATATAACAGACATGTGTACCAACATAACGGAAAAAAATTACGAAAATCGAACATACGTAACTCACGAAATTTGAAAATAACGGTTATTTTTCGATCACACCTCGTGTTCATTAACAATAAATATAGGATTGTCACTGCAGAGTTCAACTCTTTTCGCTGTCCTACAGTGGGTAAATCGATTTTTTTATACTTCAGGATCTAGCATATTGCTTCACGATTTAAGGATTCAACAGGAAAACGAATGTATTCAGACCCCACGAAGTGTTTATACAAATGTAGACCTTTGTGGGATGGAGGTCTGAATAAGCAATCGTCTTAATATGAACTTTGAAACCACCTGTCTTCAGGGTGAGGTTAGAGGATACATTTAATACAAATAAATTCAATAATTTTGAAGTCGTCGCAGTCTAGTAAAGAGTTTTGGCTAATTAAACCCGTGATTCAAACCACAGCACAGACATTTCGACCAAATTAAATATGAAAATGCAGGGGTGATTGTACTTACTTCTTAATGGAATCAGTTTTCACAGAGGTCTCCTCAGCAGATCTTGCGTCCAAAGTATATTGCACGAATTTTGAAGATTATTCTGGTAGTCGAAAATCACGTTAAAATAAGCAGAAAAAAAAATCGAAAAAGTTCAACTAAGTGAAGTCCTGTTGGGAATGTATATACACTCAGGTCTCGTTTTATGCGATAGATGCGTTCCAAAAAAGTTCGCATAAATTGAATCCGTCTAAAACGAGATCTGAGTGTATATGTATGTATACTTTAGATTATATAGTCAGTTCACATGAATATAAATTTTATTTAAGAAATGCTAATAAAAGAAAATTAATCTGATCTTTAATGATTGTAGGTAGCTTTTTCGATCTGTAATTGATTTTTGGAAAATGCTTTATAGTGTGTAATTGTGTGTAATAAAGTCCAACTTAATTCTGAAGTTTTTGTTTTTGAATAAATATTGCTCAGTTATTGTCATGTTCTTCTGAACATCAAAAGAAAACGCAAATAGGATTTCTCTACAATATATAGGTTGATCAATACTAATCCGAAGATTAATAGTATTTTCTAAATAAAAAGAAAACTGATTAATTCTAGCTTATGAAACAAGTCTTTTACGGCTCTGTACTGCATGAAATGTACAAAATCTTTATGAAATTTTTTAACAAAATAACGAAGAAATTTGTGTAATTGGAATGCTATTGTGATAAATACACAGACTTTATTGAGTAGTACTAGAAAATGCACAGTATTTGCTCATATTTTTCTATTTCAAATACAATAAATACAATGCATAACGACTACCAAAAGAACTCTGTTGTAACGTGAAGAAAATTGAATGTAACCAGTAAACAAGTTTTACTCAATTGTAAAAAGAAAAAAACAAAGAGGAAAATGTCTCCAATTGTTCATATGAATAAAATAGTTGTCGTATTTACATATACATACAGTTGGAAAAATATAATAGCACCACTGGTGAAAGACGTGGAAGAAAACGAGACCGGACACTGCTTCTTGTCAAAAGGTTGATCCGCGAGAGCAAAAAGTATCCTTTCAAAGCATCCACTGAGCTAAAAAAGGACTTTAATATCACAGCGACAGTACAAGCAGTTCGAGCATGTCTCAGAGAACATAATTTAAAAGCATGCAGTCCAAGAAAGATCCCTCTTTTAAACGCAAAACAAATCTCCAACCGCATAAAGTTCACAAAGAAACATCTAAATTGGTCAGTCGAAAGGTGAAGAATATTTTATGGACAGATGGGAGCAAAGTTGTAATGTTTGGTGGAAAAGATTCTCACTCGTACATCAGGCGTCCTCAAATCTCCGAATATAATCCAAATATGTAAGAAAGACGATTAAACGTGGAGATTCGAGCGTAATAATATTGACTTGATTTTCTTATTATAGATAGACCCAATACATTGGATCAGAAACATAATGACCAACATGTTTACATCTATATTTAGTACTTGCATCAAGCATTACTGTGATAGCATACCCTATGCAAAAGGTGAGATGCAGTTGGTATGGGTCTTCCAACAGGATAATGATACCAAGCATACCAGTAAGAAGAAAACGCAATGGTTCGAAAGAAATTCGGTGAACTGTTTGGAATGGCCTGCGCAGTCACCAGACCTGAATAAAATCGTAAATAAGAGTGTTTTGAAAAAAATGTTGAAGTGGGTGGTAATATTTTTAATTTCGCAGCTGTATACAAGACAATTTTTTTGTTCATATTTCCTTTAAGTAACATCAGAAAGTCAGGATGTTCTTTGAGAAAGTTTTTATGGCAATTTTATTTACTGTCAGTGTTTTTGCCAGAAATCTTGTGAGAGGAAGTCACCGAAGAAATATTTTTTTCAGATTTCGTTTTGTTAGAGATGTCTGACCTTTAGTTTGAACCGTGACCTCATGTATAAACTCACTTCCTACTAGACTACGGCGACTTCATCTGTTTTACCGTCTTCATAGTTTTTGTTATGTTTCACTTGATTTAATCAAATCCATTAATCCAGCTGAGCACATTTACTGGTTGATGTGGATAGGAAAGTTTCGCCAATTTAGTTCTACTGTTTCCGAAGAGGTTCCCCGACATAGCATACTGTTCGATGATGCAGGGGCCAGGAGATTGTTTCACTGATGAGACATTATTCACCTTCTCAGTGGTTTGAACTTGGCTTACCAAGGTTGCAGTCGACTGCTTTGACCATAACACCACTCCACTTCCTGCTATTACAATGAAAATCGATAGAAGGAAAAAATTTAAATTCCAATGGAAACATTCTAGCTTCTATGCAACTTTGTAAACTTTTATGGTTGATGTTTTTCTTTGTTGTTGTGCCTGTTGCAAGTTATGTTACTATTTATTAATTGACTTTAATATCAGGTATTAAGTAAAGCAGCCACTTTAATTTATGATCTCACTCTGCACACTCCCAGCAACCTTTACTTTACATTTTCTTTATTTTACATTCTTTATCCATCTATTCATTCATCCTTTTACTCATTAATTTAATTTGTATTCCCTCTTGCTAGACACGCATCATAAGTGCTGTTTCAT
>QOCX01003668.1:0-16839 GCA_005959815.1 Sarcophaga bullata | reverse complement strand
AAGGGTATTTGTGTAGATTTTGTTAGTGTATGGTAAAAAAATACCCAATATTTGCAAATGCCATGATGCCAGACCATTTGCCCAAGATTGTGAATTGCCCCACAGTATTGTTTTCCTTTTCACAAATTTGTTTTATTTCGAATATTTTTTTTTCTGTTCTATTTTTTTTTCACTTCACAATTTCAATCAAATTTCACAAAACAATTGCATCCCTTTGGATGTTTAAACAAACAATAAAAGTAAAATAAAAAAATTATAAACCCTAAAGGTATAAAATTACATTTGTAGTCTTTATAAACGAAAGCTTTTATTCAAAGACGACAGCGCCCTCTGTTGACCATCATCATCATTTAAATAATCGTCATCATTAAACAATCCTGTTTATGTTACCAGAGACGGACAGTATCGATCGTTAGACATAAACATGCGTACTGCCAGGCTTTTAAAAACTGACGCTCTTTAAGAAACAGATATAGACGCTGATGGATTTTGGGGACGTATTAAAGTGTCTATAACAATCACAAGGTAATATTAAAAATTTTGCATCTCACACTTATGAATTACGTCATGGTTAATAATATAATGTGAGGTTTTTACTGTATTCTATGTCAATTTTTTTTAAGATAAAATTATGACATTCGGGAACGCCAAAAATGCTCCGTAAGGTTTGTCTCTTCACCACGAACAATGCTTGCAAATCCTTTATTTTTATTATCGAAATACATGCAGTATGAAAAATATATTTTTACAGATAAATTAACTTCAGCCATCAAGCTCTTCTCTGATGTAATGGATACATCAACAAACAGAATTGTCAAATTTCGCCAGAGAATAAATACACCCTGAAATAGCCACTGCTTGGCGTTTTGTAGGTCGGCGACAGCATTGGACCGGGCTTTTCCAAGAACAATGAAAATCAAATCGTTACAGTCAATGGAACATGGAGCGATGTGTACTGATTTTTGTTTTGTTCAAAATAAAAGAATTTGACTTGGTTTCAAGAAGATAGTGTCATATACAACACGGCTTCTGATACCATGAATCCAATGAGAGGTGAATTTTGTAAGCAATAAATCAATTTATTGTCCGTCAAGAGCATTTGATTCGACTGCTCTAGACGATTTTTTGCGGAGATACATGTGGTCTCTCGAAAATATTCAAGACGAGACCAACCGGCGACACAAGAGGAGCGTTCACTTTTAATTTCCTCGGGAAAAGGTCGAACAAAAATGAAAGTTTGAATAAAAAACTGTGCCAAAAGAAAAAACTATTGTTATTTAAAAAAACGTTTTAGCAAATGCGCAAATCTCACGGAATTTTCTGCTTATGAGCGAATGTGTGGTATGTTTTCTAAGTAAGAAGACTTTTATGTCATTTAAAGCTAAGTTTAGATTATGTCATAAAATATATTAATTAAGTCAAATGAATTTTTGGAAACCGTAAAATATGGAGGTGGTTTAGTGGTCGTGTGATGTGCAATGGTCCTTGCGAACGCTTTAAACCTTATACGTGTGGAAGTAATAGTAAACAAGTTTGATTTGATATTTATACAGAAAGTATTAAAATGATTCCTATGAATATAGAAATGTAATGCAATTTTCGATTCATTGACAAAAATGATCTAAATCATTCATCCAAGATTGTGCATGAATGATTTGTATACAATGTTAAAGAAGTATCACCCAGCAACCCATTATCACAGATTGGAATACAATAAAAAATGTTGGGGTATAGTTTGTGATCAAAAATAAAGCATATGTAAAAGTCCACCAATGTCATAGATGTGGAATTCTAGAATATTGGGACAGAAATCAGATAAAGTCTGGCCTTTTTAGTGAAAAATTGTTTAGAAGCAGTTTCTGCCGCCACAGTACATTTAACATATAAATTTCGTATAAATCAATTTAAATGTTCATTGTTGTACGAATAATTTTTTGAATTAGCATTTTGAATAGATTTTAAGTTTTTTGTTTCGAGTGAACCACCTATGAGTTCAAATTTCAACCATCGGTTATTTCGAATCTTGGAAATACTTATGTCATTGTATTCTGCCACAAAATTCTGTATATTATCTCCACTGAACGCAATGAGTCGATTTACGGTTGAGCAACGTTGGAATTTATTGTAAATTTATTTCCAACACAAAGACAATTGATCGACAATTGCAGAAAAATGTCGTACAAAATTTGGCCACACAAAAGGACCAACAGTGCCCGATATTCGCAAGTTTATTGCCAAAGTTCATGAAACTGGCCAAAAATTACCTTGGGGGGGAGGGGGCTGGAGATTCAGCGAGTGCTGCCTTCCAATTCTGATGACCTTGCTCTCTCAACCAATCTTTGCTGCATCAATACCTTTCTTGACAAAACACACACTACGTTACAATTACCATATAAGGTTAACATCAGGTTAACTATATTGTCGGGAGTAACCGGGTATCCTATTGTCCGCTCCAGGCAATTTCGTTGATCATCGTATCGCGGGCAAGTAAAGAAAACATGTTCCGCTGTTTCCCTTTCATTCCTGCATTCAGGGCATGCTTCATCCATGTCATGACCATACATAAAAAGATTTGCTCTATAACATCCATGGCCGATTAGCAGCTGCGTCAGGAAGAAGTTTACCTAACCGTGTTTCCTCTTGGACCATTCGCCTATAATCGGTATGATTCTATAGGACCATCTTCCCTTCGCGGAATTGGACCAGTCTTGCCGCCATCTACCCATAGCATCATCCAATAATTGAACAGGGTTCGAAACAGCTGTTCCCCTCCTTGTGTCATGTTTCCTCCTCTCTACTTTCACGAGTAGCTTCAGGAGCATCATCCTCGCAATCACCAATGGCGCATCAGTAAACACCGTGCGGAAGGCTGAAATTACCCTGAGAGCTGATCTCATGTAGGCCGCTTCTATTCCTGCTCTATAGATCCTCGTGTCCATTGCCTCGGCTTATATAGGGGCTACTTCACCGTCTCCTCTCCTATTTTGAGCCCCCTAGGTTAGGCATTATTCGAGCAAGTGCACATGTCGTCGCCGCAAATTTTCCACCGATGTACGTCAGGCTCCTAGATATTTAATCGCCTGCTTTGATGCTAAGCGCTGGTCGCCCACCGTTATGGTAATAAATTCCATCTTCTTCTTACTGCTTACAAGTAGAACATCCGTTTTGTAGTCAGCAAGTTTGAGACCAATTCTCGTAATTCAGCTCCTGACCATGCCAACCGCAGTGTTACACGTTCTCACCAATTCATCTAAATGTTTTCCTCTTATCACCAGGGCTATATCGTCCGCAAATCCAGTGATTAGTGTACCTTTATGGAGTTTAAGCCTCAGTACAGAATCGTACATCACATTCCATAGTATAGGACCCAGCACGGAAACCTGCGGGACCTCCGCCGTCACTGCATACGATTTTCCGCCATGATTTGTGTCATATAAGAGCACTCTATCCTTGAAGTAGTCCTTAATGAGTTACATTAAGCAGTTCGGTACGCTCTTTCCACCCAGGGCCAATAGCCGCCTTAAGCGCGATGTTTGTGATCCAGTCGATTCCCGATGGTTTATTGAGTTTCATTTCCCCACAGACTGCTTCAAATTTCTGAACGCTGACCTCGGTCATTTCCTCTGCAGACAGCAGACGATTGATTGCAGCTTAAGTGCGCACGTTGTTGCTGGTTGTTGGAAGCAGTTCAGCTTTCTCATCACCACCTCATAACATGTTCCCCAGGGGCTCTCGTCCACATCGGCGCACATTTCCCTGAAGCATCTTCTCTTGCTGTGTACCTATAGTTCCGCAAAGTGAATACGACCTCTGATTTTTTGGGATATCCGCCGTGTGCAGTTACATTTACGCCTTAAATCCGCTAAATCCGCTTTCAACCAGTAGAGGTGTTTCCTGTCAGGCAGGTGACACTTCCTTGCAATAGACGCGCTGCCACCGTTATGAAGCGGATAAGATCCGTGGCTTTGTCATTCGCCCTCCCGGATAAGCGAATGTTCTCCAACGCGAGGACAAATGTTTCCCTGTCGGAGGTGGAGTCCTACCAAAGAGGATTCGGCGGAGCGGCAGGAACGTTGTGTCCCGTAGAGCGTTCTCGGATCTCGAAAATGATAGCCTGGTGAACACTATATGTGTAGATGTCAGAGACCATCCAGTTAGATGAGGTCGCCTGGGAGTCACTGACGAAAGTCAGGTCTATTTTAGAGCAGCGTCCATTTATCGAAAATGTATCCTTGTAACCACGATTAAGTAAAATAACCTCCAGTGTTGCAAATGCTTCGAGTAGGTATTTTCTCCTTTGGTGAGTGTATCCGAGCACCATTCAACAGCCTAAGCATTGAAACAGGTCTACGGGTCTCCCGTTCCTTGCTTCTTCACCGATTTCATTAAGTCTAATGAAGGTAACAGCTGAATAAATGTACCCCATAAAAGGTGCATTTCACAAAGCCCTCCCACCTATTGTTGACATTTCAAACTGGGAATTTACTACAGGACCATATCGACGCCTTGTTGCTCTTGCTTGTCGTCCAACGTTGGTTTTTGGATGGTCTAAAGTGCTCGCTCAGTATTGTCAGGTCTATTCTCTGTTCCCGCACCGACTGTTTAAGAAGTTCCTGCGCCGCTTTGGAATGGTTTAAGTTCATGTGCAAGACTCTCATTTACTCGTGTCCATTAACTTCCATCGTACCCGTGATATGTTTCGCGTCAGAATCCGGATCGCCTCTACAGAAAAGAAAGTGAGGGTCACTCCCGCAAGGCTTGGCAAGGTGACCTTGCCCCCGCACTTGTAGCAATGTTTATACCACTCTCTATTACTGCTACAGTTTCCCGCTACTTGCCCGAAGTCTAAGCACTTGTAACATCTCCTTGGTGTCACCTTTCTGAATAAGCGGAAACTGTCCACCCTACACGCATTTTGGCAATTTCCTCGGCTCAACTCGCCAGCTTCATAGGGATTGCGATTACCGTCGTTCTAGTACCTCCTAAAACTTTTCTGATCGTCTTGAGAGCCGAAGATTGTATTTCCCCTATTTGGTCCTTCCATGCGGCGATTATTTCCTCCTCTCTTGTTACCTCATCCAGGTATCTCAGTTCGAATGTAGCCTCCTCAGTTATTGTTCTGACCTCTATCTCTTCGGCCAATAGGCTCCTCAGCTTAGATTGGTGCATCTCCGTAGCAACCTCGGCTGATTCTCTGAACTCCAAAAGGATTTCGTCCCTTTGTGTCTTCTTCACAAGCTGGACATCATCACCAACTGATTTAAGCACCAACTGATTGTTCAACTGCCGATTTTTCCACTTTAATGGAAATATTTAAATTGATGCGGATTTATAGATAATTAAAACAGTTTTAAACAATGTGTACTATTTGGCATTTTATATTTAAAAATACTTCTAAAACAAAAAAGGAAAAAATATTAGCGAATTTCATGTCGAACACATAATTGGACTAGGACACTTGAAACCAAAACCTTTTGCTTTTTTCACTTTTTCCAAATGTAGAGGCATCGACGGCACGAGATGAGCATAAATTTCCGGGGTTATATTATTCCATTCTCACCTAATACCTTGTTTCAACTGCCCCACTGTCCTGATACTAGATTTATAGAGCTTATGGGCAAGTTTTTCCAAAACAAGCTCAATAATATTGATATAGGGGGCCTGTGCCTGTGTTTGGAGTAGTTTTGAACAGTTATGAATAAGCTACAGTTCCGCAACGTACTTCGGATCGTTGTCCTGATAGAAACAAATATGTCCAATATATTCAATTTATCAGCGCTTTGCTTCATATTTTGTTTTAAAGTGACCAAATATTGGAATGGATCCACTTTACTGTCTATATAATAAACATAACCTACACCTGCTCTGGAAAAACATCCCCCGCCAGTACCGATACTGCCCTATGCCCGAAAATAGTCTGAGCATCGTTAGGCAAAAACTCAGTATTTAACTTACGCTACACGTACTGCTTTGAATGTGTTCCATTCAGGTTTGTTATGTTCTATGCATGTTAAGAAATATTTAAATTTTTTATTAAAAGCAAATATCAATAAATAAATAAATGAAATATAAAAAGTATTTTATGGTTGATCTTACATAACATTTAAATTTAGTTATTTGCTTTAGCTGGGCTTTGAGAGAGAAATCTATAATTATTCCATACCTGCTCAATTAGACAGGTAAAAACATTTAATTTAACTGCATTTTTGGCTTATCTGTACAAAAATTCTTGCAAAAGTTAGTTGTGCAGGTAAGTCAAAACTACTGTAATACAATACAAATATAAAAGAATAGAAGACAGTAATATTCAGTGACACGTCACAATGGAATCTTTACACCTCGATGGAAACCTAAAATTCAAAATTTCAGTTCTTATTTATTTTAATGGTTTTTATTGCTACATGCATAATGACCGTTCAGATTATAGAACACCATTACCGCTTGATTGTACTTAATGTTGATTCATAATTATCAATTGGTTGTAGTTATAATTAATAAAGCTTGCATACAGAACAACTTTAATTAAATTAAAATAACAACAATTTGTTCCGTATTACAACATTCAAAACAGCAGTGTAATGCAAAATTGTAGCGGTTATTTTTGATCAGTAAATGTTTGCATAATTTTTTTTATCAAAAAGATCCTTTCCTTTTTTGCACTTTAAAAAATATTAAATATTAGGTTACTTTGTGTAGCGACTTAACCCTTAGACACTAGTGCCTGAAAGGTTTAACATAGTACAGTGCACTCGCGGTAATTAAAACCAAGGGAGTTAGCGAAATTGTTCACGTTAGCGATTGCCCAATTTCATGAAAAAGTATGTGTTTTACACGCTTGAACGTGAAATTCTTTTATTATTATTTACATTTTAAAAATATAAAACACAATTATTAATTACAATTCATTACATTACATTACATTACAAAACAAAACGAGATCACGAAACAATTTCTATTGAAATAAAATTACGTTATCTTTTTTCTACGGTTTTTTTCTTTTCAAGTCGCTGAAACACTGCTTTCTCCCTTAAGAGTCTATGTACACTCATGTCACTTTGATACATCATTGCATATCCTGCCATTGCAATGCCTTGTTAAAAATTTCAATTGCCTCATTTGCGACAATATTTTTAACAGGATTATCGGCAATGCAAACATCAGTAGTAATAAACTGCAATCACTACTATCCTCACTCGGTTTTGATACAGCAAATACATTTTAGTTATTATTATTGGTTACCCCAAATAATTTTGCCAATCAGCCGTGAACATTACCACCCGTTACCATTCTTACCTTTCAGTTCACGTTACCGTCAACTATGACACAAAGAAAGAATTAAACGCAACGTTTATATAATCATTGTAAAGGCGAGAAAAAATTCTCCTAATTCTTGCTTCCTATTTCGAATTTCCTCTCGAATATCAAAGGTGGATTTATATTCTTTGTATTGCAATCTAATGGCTTCATTAAAATCTTCCTAATTAACAACTTCTACCTGTTTATGATAACGCCAAAACCAATCTCTGGCTTTACCAGTAAACAACATGTGAAGATTCTTACAAATTATATTGAAATCTCCCTGAAAATTATCATTTGTCAGAGTTTTTAATCGATAGAGAAATTCTTCAACAGTCAAGCCTGCGGAATTACCGTCGAATTTTAAACTCCAATTTTGAATAATAGAGATCATTTTGTCGTTATGTAAGTTCGAAAATTTTGAATAAGACTCTAGCGAAGCCATACGGTTATTAGCCTTAGATTGCGGAACCGTTCTAGGTACACTATTTATATGTGCTTGCGTATATATGTTATGGCTTTGTGCAGAATACCTATTAGATTCGTTTGGGACAACATTAAGGTTCTGTAAAACTTTAGTTACACTATTTTCTATTATCCTATTGAGCTCGTTTAAGTCAATAGAAATATTTGTCGGCTTATTACGCAAACCTGAATTTTGATTATTTGTAGGATTATCTTCTGCCAAGTTTCTGATGGGGTTTCAATAAGTTCAGAAGGAGCAATTAACATTTCCTGATTAGTAGTCGCCGTAGTCTAGTAGGTAGTGTGTTGGCTTATTAGACGAAAGGCCAGGGTTCGTATCCCCGGTCAGTCATCAAAAAACACGAAATATGAAAAAATATTTCTTCGGCGACTTCCTCTCAGCAGATTTCTGGCAAAAACTCTGAGAGTAAATAAAATTGCATGAAAAGCTTCTCAAAAAAATCTGTCGTTCGGAGTCGACTTTAAACTGTAGGTCCCGCACTCATGTATAAAATTAACACACCACAACATAAGTGGTGTGAGAGAATAGGTCGTAATCCTGACTGAAGAGTTGTAATGGCCAATTATGTATGTATGTATTATGATTAGTATTACCACTTAACTGAATTAAAGGTGGTTGAGATTCATTCAACATATTTTTATTTGAACTACGTGTTTGATATTGTTTACATAAACCAGCACGTTTAATAGGTTTTGGTTTCATAGATTTTCCTGGTAAATAAAATTTCTGTAAATTAGACAATTGACAAGGTGATTGACACACCGGACATGTACATTCCTTTGAAAGGTGATTTTCTATACAAGGACGATGGAATGCTTGACTGCAACTTACTATAATTAAACAATCTATTTTACCGTCTATGCGTTCACAGCATATGTGACACGTGTCACCAGTATTGGCCGCAGTTGGAACAGTTGTGGGGATGCTAACCCTGATACGGATGTCTGTGGGGGAGAACGCACTAATGCCATTTTTATAACCAATAAATAAGAAATGAATCATAAACCGATATATTTTGTAAGACTAAATAGGATTATATGAGTTAAAACCAAAATATTACGTAAAAATTTAAAAAAATATTCAAATAAATTGTCTTTTTTCAATGGATAAATTCGTTAAATAAGAAAAAAATAGATAGATTTTAGCTGACACTAATTAATCATTTAAATTAAGTTAATCTGGTCTATGTATACTTTGTAACTTATCATTCAGTTAACAAACCAACAAAACTGTAATCGTATTTCTGTCTGTTACCCCCATATATCTATAAGAGATGCAAAGTAGCAAAGTACCACTTGGCATTGTTCTCATCCTATAAGACGCGGGTATCCTTGTGTAGCATGTTAACAAAATGTTGATTGATTACAGAGAATCGCAAGGGTGAAAAATAGATTTCATTCCTTCGTCTTCAACCTAAAAAAAATCTCTTACAGGTAAATCGGTTAGACAGCTCGAACCTCAAGCTTCTAACTTCCTTAAATACGTAAGAAATTATTCAAGAAAAATTACCCTAAATAAAATCTCCTTTAATCACTCCGTTATTAATGAAATCTGAATGTATTGAAATTAGAATAACAAAATTTTAGTGGTGCAACAGTGAACCAGGCTTAAGAAAAAAAAATTATATTAAGAACTAACTAACTCAAACGAGATATACATGGGTTGTTAGTGTTTATAATTGTTGCTTTCACTAAAATCAAAATCTCATTGTTTCCCCTTAGTGTATCCCTATTGGAATACAATAAAACCTTGAAGTGCAAATTAGCCGAATGTTATTGCCTTCAGATCTTTACAAGTGAAGTCACTTGTGAGTGTCACTTGCAAAAGAGGTGAAACGATCCCATGTACCGGGGTTAGACCAAGGAGACCATTGAGCACTAGGTTAAGTCGGGTGGGGGTTCGTGTCTACTTGTATCTAACCTAAAGTTACATAAAAATTTTTATAGACTCCCTGGTTTTTTGGAAATGACAACCGGTTAATCAACTTCGGAAAATCTTAATTAAATTATCCTGGGAAATGACAAAAACTATGGAAGGACTAACTAAAGTCAGCAGAAAGATTCCTAGGTGGTAGTAGGAATCGACGTCTCTTGACCTTTCCAAAACCTATATCCATTTGGCGCAAAAAAAAGATTACAGGATCCCAAATATAATTCTAATTAACGAAAATTAATCCATGAAAGAAAAACAACTGACTTTACTAATTCATTATCATAATTTGTTGAATTTATTATAAACTAAAGAAAAACTGTAAAGGAAGGTTCCATATTGAAAAAGAAGTAAAGATTCATATTCATAACTCGCACTTATAAGCTATAGACCTGTATAAGCTTTATATACATATATATATCGATAAATTATTGAAAAAGAATCATATAGCATAGTATATATTTAGTATAGGTAATTAAAAAAGAAAAAAATATGATATTCACTCACCACATTACTTTTTCATCGCAGAAGCCTCCGGATCTTTTACGGTAATGGAGCATACAATTTTTTGTGGAGAAATACAGAGTTTGTCGATACGGATAATTGTCCATAATTAAAGATATTTTGATAATTAATCACAAGTTAACAAATACATTATAACTAATAAAAATATATATAAAATATATCATCGAAAAATTCCAGAATGGACGAATTGTCTAAGCGGTAGATTAAATTAAGAATTACACAGTTATCACCGTTTAGAGAAATATCACACAAAAGTAACCGAACGGAAAGATTATCAAAAATAACATTTGCAGGAATTTTTCGAGTAGGATAACCAATTATCGATAAGAAATCTATATATACTTAGACAAGCAATGAATTGTCGATACAAGATTAAATATAATATTAATTGGAAAAATGTAATATACTGTTAATAGTGATACTTAGCGTCACAGTAAATAGCTGCAGGAAGCAGTTGGTAAACTAATGATAATGTTGATATAATGAACGTAGATATTGTTGCATGCGATGCTCTTGAGGAAGTTGATCAATCTGATGAATATTCGTAGAGTATATGAAAATAGATTTGGTGCATGTGATGATCTTGGACGAGAAGATTATTCTGATGAATATCCGTAGAGTATATGAAAGTAGATATTAGTGCATGTGATGTTCTCGAAGAAGTTAATTAATCTGATGTACAGTCGAGGAGCAGATGAAAATAGGTATTGATGCATGTGGTGTTTTCGAGGAAGTTGAATAATCTGATGTATAGTCGAGGAGCAGATGGAAGTAGATCTTGGATATAGATGCCGGTTGTGCTCCCGAGAAGACGATGATTATGATGAAAGTTTGGGCACCGGGTTCCTCCGTTCCTGGGGAGTTATTCCAACTCCCACTGCCCCCTTCAATAAAAGAAACTTCCCCTTATATCTCACTCGCCTAATCCTTCCTCCGCACTAAATGTTTATAACAAACTTAATCTCCCTTGTGAAGATGTTTTTGGATTCACAAAAAAATAAAATTTCCTCTTTAATTCACGTTTAAGCACACCGACACTATACACTTTCCCGAATTAAAAAAAAACATGAAAATACACTCTAATATATTTATGATCATAGTTACCTTTATTTTATATGACCGTCCTCCTCCAGGGTTGAAAAGTATATGAAATAATTTTATGCCATGGGCGGAAATGTAAGAAAAATGTCTAAATGTCAATTATACCACTGAACACATTTAACTCGTTTAGATTACCAAATTATCAAATTTGCGAGCTTTTGCATACAAGGCAAAAGTAACGATCGTCCTTATGCCAATGAAACAAAGCAAATTCATGAAGCTTTAATGTAAATTGGCCCAATCATAAAAAAATAATAATAAATCATTTAATTCGATAAGCGACCATTAAAAATTACCATCGACTCGAATATAGTATTTAAAATATATCTTAGAATGGTTTAGTATAATAGCAAGTTGGTATTTATTTGGTTCATATAAATGAAGGTCAAGTTTGAAATTCTTCTCTTCTCTCTTTTCGTCGATTTACGCAATTTTAAATCGCAATATTGTTTAAGAAGCTAAGTTTTCTGGTAAAACATTGTTTATAATTTTAGTGGCTGAAATAGTACAAAAAGAAAATCTGTGTAATACGTAATTCTTGTGAAACAAATTTTCAACTATAGGCTTAGTTAGTCGACAGTAACGAAGTGTAACGTAATGTTACAGTAATGTGTACTTAACGTAAAAATGTAAGTAATATTATACAACGTAAAAACGTGTCATATGTTCTTAAGTAAACAAACCAAAAAAACTAATATTGAATGTTATACAAATTTTAAAACCTAAAAAGAAAAATTTAAACGACATGGTTATGGGTTGGTGTTTTTGAAATTTTTAAAGACTTTTTATTTTAATTTTTTAAACAGATTTTATTTTAATTTATCGCATTTAATATGGCGTCTTTTCATTTTTTTAATTCTACTGTTATCAGCTGTTAAGTCAGTGTTATCACTACAGCGTTTTTCGATTTATTTCAACGATTTTATATTTATTTAAAAGTATTTATTAAAAGTTTTATGTATTGTTCTTGTAAGGCAGACAAAATCACTTTTACAGAAATAAAAACAAAGCACAAATTGAGTGGTTTTGTTTGTCTTTTTACATAAATATAAGTTAATTTACACCCTTATTTAATATACTTTTTAATTTATTATTCCAAAAATAATATTTATTTTATCTAATTTACTTTTAGTTCCAATTAATTTACCTCAATAATTTACAAATTATTTTCGCACTCCTTTCCGATGAGGATAGCTTCAAATAACTCATAACACTGACTAAATTTACTTCACTTATATGTGATGATAATTACAAAAAAAAGAAATCTGCTCAGGATCTAGAATATTCTAATGCTTCATATTATTACAATTCAAGAAAATATTGATTCGATTTTGTGAGAATATCATTCGAACTTGTGAGATTATTATTCGACCTACGACAAAATTACATTTATTCCTTTAGCGTTATACTTCGATTTATATAAAATGAAAGCGAATATTAATGACTGTATAAATATTATCAGCAACAGTAACAGTGACGATCAAATAAATCTATTAAAGGTCAAAAAATGGAAAATAGATTATTGTGTGTTAACTTATACAAGCAAGTGAAGTCGTTCATCTTACAGGTATTTCGGAAACCGAATTTATACGAAGGTTAAACACGTTTTTTATCTTCTCTAGTAAAGGTAAAATGCGAACGGAAAGGCATTTCGAACGCTTGTAGATATATGGAATAAATTATAATTTTGTTTTTTAAAATATGAAGTTTTATTTAAAGAGGATTCCACATACAGATAAAGATAACATGCGTACAAAATTTAAATTATGTTTATAATTTAAATTCTGTTTATAATTTCAATTTTGAGTTTAAGTGGTTTTTAATATTGACATGTTGTTAACACTGCTAAAAAGGTGTCAAGTAAAAATATAAGAAGATACTATTTTTTACAGATTCTTACGTTCCGATTGCATTACATTTCTATAACCATTCGTATTGCTTTATACATAACAAAAACGATGAGCTGTTTCTTAAGTGCCAGTTACCGGAAAGTAACATAACGTACCGTAGGCAACGTTCTATTTTTATCATATGGAGAGTAATGTAAACGCTTACCGAAACGATCTGTATTAAACAGAATTCTCTCACGTTTTTACGTGACATTTGAACATAAGTAATGGGGCTATTGTATGCTGAGTTCGATTGCGGCACAAGTGCCCTCTTTGCTATTTTCATGATTATTTATATAAAACTTTTAAATTGTTATATGTATATAATGAAATTTTTAATTTTTGATTAATATAGTAATAAGAACATTATTTTATAAGAAATGAATACTTTTTGTTATGTTTCTATAGTGCACACAAAAAATGTAGACAAAATAATAAATATTATATATATTGATTGACGAAGTGGTATGAATTCCCCTTCTTGGTACTTTGATATATATTAATCGTATATATTAATTTTTAAATTTGTATATAAAAAATGATTCTTTTTTTAATCATTATTATTATTATTATTATTATTATTATTATAAAACAATAATATGTGGCAATGTAACTCAAATGCCCGTTTTGGTACTTTCCTATTTATAAGTCAATTTTTTATCTATAAATTTTTAAGTAAATATGCTTATAATTCTAATTATAACAGTATTTTTTATTATTATTATTCTAGATAGAGATATTGTTTTGTAATTGGATAAAAAAATACAAAAAAATAATTTGAATAGAACTTCTACCTAAATTCCATAAATATTTACTCAGACATTTTATAATATTACAAAACTAAATATTTTTAATAAATTAAAATTTAAGAAGCAAATATAACTTCTTCAAATTGTGGATCAATTGGTACTTGTTTGTTACAATTTTACATTACCTTAACAACACTCATCACTGTCCTGAACAGCTGACTTCGTGTAAATGTCTGTACCAATTTCTTTGCATTGTGTTCTGTTCATGTGCGTTGCTTTGTGTTCTTTTTCGTTTTTATTTACATTTTTCGTTGCAAGATATCACGTTTTAACGTATTTATAACTATACAATCGTCCTTTAGGCTGCGTACGTTATGTTTTCCTTACGTGTAACTGAGCCTATAAGGCTAGAAAAATTTTGCTTTCTTAACAAGGTCATATACATATACATATACACGCTTTTGGAAAATTTTGTCTTGATACTTTTTTATTTCTCTTTATGGTACCGTTTTTATTAAGCTTTGTAGAAACAACGTGTTAACATGACGATCTTGCAGAGGGTGAAACATAAAATTGGCCATACGTGACTAATTTAATTATATAAACCGATTAAAAATATACTTGTATGTCCAAGAATAAAAAAAACGTATAAGGGAATTTTATGCATATTGTAAACAATTCGATATTGACTAGAAAAAATGTATGAAATTGTTAAGATTGTGTCTTTATATCTTGTCTTACAAATTTTAGATGGGTGTTTCTATTTATTTATTTATTTAAACGTAAGTACAGTGGAATAATATATAGTTCTATTAACATTACGAATAAGACATAGGCTTAAAAGGTCTGAAAATTGTCTAATAATAATCTCAAAAATAACGTTTTTTATTATAATTTATATTTGCAATCTATTTTACAATAATAAGCAAATTCGATCATAAGTGAATATTAGCAGAATCTGTTGAATCGCATCGGAAACAACAATACAAAATATTTATATAAGAAACACTACAAATAGTTTAACACAGTTATTATATTATTTATAAGAGAAGTTAAAAATCATATATACACTATTATCACTGAAAAATGAAGTGGCCGTAGTCTAGTAGGTAGTGTGTTGGCTTATTAGACGAAAGGCCAGGGTTCGAATCCCCGGTCAGGCATCAAAATGAAATATAAAAAAAATATTTCTTCGACGGCTTCCTCCTATCAGATTTCTGGCAAAAAATCTGAGAGTAAATAAAATTGCCATGAAAAGTTTCTCAAAAATCTGTCGTTCGGAGTCGACTTCAAACTGTAGGTCCCGCCACTCATGTATAAAATTAACACACACAACATAAGTGGTGTGAGAAGCTAGGCCGTAATCCTGACTGAAGGGTTGTAATGGTCAATTATGTATGTAAAAAAATGCGAAATATACGTAACAAAGATTTATAACTAATAACAAAAGAAAATAGATTTAATTAAACAAAATTTAATTAAATTTAATTATACAAATAGTAGGTGTACTAAATGATTACATGTCTCATCTAGTAGTGTGATTGCCAAAACATATGAATGATTACTAAGTCTTTTTAAATAATTAGTACAGAATTTTTTGATTTCAGATTTCACGAATGGTATTTGAAGGCCGTTAATACTTTTTTATGGTAAATCCATTTGACACGCCATATCTAAAAAATTTAAAATACTATTATGTTTTACATTAGTGCTGTTTAAAAGTTTGCTTCAAATTATCTGCAAAGGCTATAGATTTCTCCATTCATTTCATTTCTACACCATATACCAAGCCCATTTTTGATGGGAAAGTTAGTTTTGACAGGACGTTGTAGATATTTAGTTGCATTATACAGCTCAAGTTATTTGTTTTTACTATGTGGTTTTAGATTTTTCAAAAAACTGAGAAATATTTTTATTTCTTTATTTTGCCAAGAGTTCTGAGCACAGTATAATGGCCAGATTCCAGTTTGTTCTATCAGTTGTGTTCCTTGTACGATGCCCAATTTTTCTTAACCGTCTCGATTGTTTTATTAATTCCCTTGTTCTTGCTGAAGCTAGAACTTTAGATTCCAAACTCTGAGAAAACTGCAAAGTTTAAGTAGATAAAACAGCAGCTTTATGTATCGAGGAAAATCATTTCCAGATTTGATTAACATGTTGAGGCTTAAATTACTGTCTATTTGACGGCTAAAGAGGTCCTGGAACAGTAAGTTGGACTATTTCCTCAGAAGATTTAAAGGTTGTTTCACAAATACATTCACATAAATTTTTACCTTTAGGATTAATTAACCTTGAGCACCACCAAGGATGTTTGCATTGCAATCCTCTGCAATTATGAAACGAGGTGCCAAGCCCTTAAAAACTCTCATAATAATAAGATTTTACGCTGTGCATAGGTGGAAAATATATCGAATATATATACATTATATATATACAGTTGCATACCAGTTTTTTACCAGCTGCTTTTAAAAAGTTTCTACGGTAATTTCATAATTAATAGTCGATCCTATAAATAAACCAGCTCCAGCATAAGAGTTGTTATCAGGATGGTTGGTGAAAACAAAATCGTATCCTTTAATTCAAATATAAGATCTGTCAGTTAAATTCTTAAAAATATGATTAAATAATTACATCTTGTGCTTTATGGCGCGTAAAAATGTAAATATTGCAGTTTTGAATTGCTTATCATTGCTGTTTATCGTTCGGTAGTTCATTCCAGAGAAGAATTGCATTAATATATCAGAAATTTGTTTACGGTATCTAATGCTGTTATATTAAGCGCCCCCATTAGGACTAAAGAAACTAATTTTTATATAGAAAATGAGGTTATTTACATATACATACTTATTGAATCACAACTCGA